>ML103545.1:1795-27451 GCA_003697995.1 Taxidea taxus jeffersonii
AGAAGAAGAAGAAGAAGAAGAAGAAGAAGAAGAAGAAGAAGAAGAAGAGACTGAGGAAAGGAAGGGAGCCCTCAGTCCCTTGGCTGCACTCACCTGGAATTTAGCCCCTGCAACACAGAGCTGATGGAGATGAGAAATGTGGGCAGCCTGCATTCCAGGAAAGATTCCACATGGTCCTAGGCTGGTAGTTAGGGCATTGGAAGGAATCCCATATTCTTGGTCCCTCCAAACTGGAGAGGAGCTCCTATCACACTGAGCTGGGTGTAGGGAGAGGCAGGCAGCAGGTCATAGCTTAAGTGCTATAGACTCTCACTGGTCTTACTGAGATTTATTAGATTTTCTTAAATAAATGATTTTCCATTTGCCATCAGGACAATCTCCAGAGACTTAAAAAAAAAAAATTTTTTTTTAACCAGTTATGGTTGTTTCACTGGAGAGCAAGTCTGAGAAGCTCCCCCGCCACCATTCAGGAATTGCACCTCTGGCCCCTGCCTTTGATGTCTTAGCACGGAGGGAGAATACAGCTCAGATTAGGTTGGGAGCCAGAGAAAAGAAACAAGAACTTGGAAGCCAAAAAGAATCAGTTGGTCATGGTTACTTAGCTCCTGGGGATTTTGCGGTGCAGCTCACTACTGAGTTAGACCTCTTCTTGGCTGAAGCAGCACTGGCAGAGCTGTGGGCAATGATGTATGAGAGCCTAGCATCACAATGAGGGGTGTGATGTTACAGCCAGCTTGCTCTTCTGACCAGAGACCAGAAAGGATGTGGGCAAGAGAGATAAGACAAAAGTAGGGTGGGGCTGCAGCCTGGGCAGGCCAGGAAGCAGAGAAGTAGGAAATGAACAAGGCAAGATTAGGGGCAGTCTCAGGCTGGCAGGTTTTGTTTGTAAAATATTCATGTATTTAAAGAATTGGTAAAGTAGGATCACAGTCATATTCTGCAAACTTCCACTAAAGAATGGAAATTCTCTCTGCTACTAAGTCAAAGGTGGGATAAAGAAAACGAAAGACAGTCCAAATCTAACCATATAAATTATTATTTTTTTTAGTATGGAAATTAGTCTAGTAAAAAAGAAATCAGACAACTAGATATTAGCTTAAGTTCTTTGTAATAGAAAAAAATTAAGATATTGGTTCTGTATATTTTGGCATGTCCAAAAAATAGATTACTATGTGATTACCTTTTAAAAGATATTTGTCGGGACACTTGGGTGGCTCAGTTGGTTAAGCGGCTGCCTTTGGCTCAGGTCATGATCTCAGGGTCCTGGGATCGAGTCCCGCATTGGGCTCCTTGCTCATCAGGGAGCCTGCTTCTCCCTCTGCCTCTGCCTGCCTCTCTGTCTGCCTGTGTTCTCTCTCTCTCTCTCTAACTAATAAATAAAATCTTAAAAAAAAATTTAATAAAAAAAAAAGATATTTGTCATTTAAACGAGTTAATACCTATTCTTCTCAAACTATTCCAAAAAACAGAAATGGAAGGAAAACTTCTGAATTCATTCTATGAAGCCAGCATCACCTTGATTCCAAAACCAGATAAAGATCCCACTAAAAAGGAGAATAACAGGCCAATATCCCTGATGAACATGGATGCAAAAATTCTCAATAAAATACTAGCAAATCAAATTCAACAGTACATGATTAAATGAATTGTTCACCACGATCAAGTGTGATTGATTCCTGGGCTACAGGAGGGGTTCAATATTCACAAATTAATCAATGTGATACACAACATTAATAAAAGAAAGGATAAGAACCATATGATCCTGTCAATAGATGCAGAAAAAGCATTTGACAAAATATAACATCGTTTCTGGATAAAAACCCTCAACAAAGTAGGAATAGATGGAACATAACTCAACATGATAAAGACCATATGTGAAAGACCCACAGCTAATATTATCTTCAATGGGGAAAAACTGAGAACCTTTTTTTGTTGTTGTTGTTTTTTAAAGATTTTATTTATTTATTTGTTAGAGAGAGAGAGAGAGAGAGAGCACAGGCAGACAGAGAGGCAGGCAGAGGCAGAGGGAGAAGCAGGCTCCCTGCCGAGCAAGGAGCCCGATGTGGGACTCGATCCCAGGACGCTGGGATCATGACCTGAGCCAAAGGCAGCCGCTTAACCAACTGAGCCACCCAGGCGTCCCGAAAAATTGAGAACCTTTACACTACAGTTGGGAACAAGATAGGGATGTCCACTCTCACCATTACTATTTAACATAGTCTTGGAAGTCTTAGTCTCAGCAATCAGACAACAAAAAGAAATAAAATGCATCCAGATTAGCAAGGAAGAAGTCATGCTTTCACCATTTGCAGATGATTTGATACTCTATATAGAAAAGCTAAAAGACTCCACCAAAAAATTGCTAAAACTAATACATGAATTCAGCAATGTAGTAGAATATAAAATCAATATGCAGAAATCTGTTGCATTTCTAAACACCAACAATGAAGCAGCAGAAAAAGAAATCAAGAAACCAATCCCATTTACAACTGCACCAAAAACAATAAGATACCTAGGAATAAACCAAACTAAAGAGATAAAAGATCTATACTCTAAAAACTATAGGACACTTATGAAAGAAATAGAAAAAGACACAAAGAAATGAAAACACATTCCATGTTCATGAATTGGGAGAACAAACATCATTAAAATGTTTATTCTACCCAAAGCAATCTACACATTTAATGTAATCCCTATCAAAATAACACCAGCATTTTGCATGGAGCTAGAACAAACAATTCTAAAATTTGTATGGAACCAAAAAAGATCCCCAAGTAGCCAAAGCAAACCTGAAAAAGAGAAACAAAGGGGGAGGCATCATGATTCTGTATTTCAAGCTAAATTACAAAGCTGTAGTCATTAAGACAGTATGGTACCAGCACAAGAACAGACACATAGATCAATGAAACAGAATAGAGAACCCAGAAATGGACCCTCAACTCTGTTATCAACTGATCTTCAACAAAATAGGAATAAACATCCAATGGAAAAAGACAGTCTCTTCTACTAATGGTGTTGGGAAAACTGAACAGCAACATGCAAAAGAATGAAACTGGACCACTTTCTTACATCATACACAAAAACAAATTCAAAATGTTGAAAGACCTCAATGTGAGACAGGAAGCTATCAAAATCCTAGAGGAGAACTCAGACAGAAACCTCTTTGAGGTTGCCATTGCAACTTCTTGCTAGCTATGACTCCAAAGGCAAAAAAGCAAAAATGACTTATTGGGACCTCATCAAGATAAAAAGCTTCTGCACAGCAAAGGGAACAACCAACAAAATTAAAAGGCAGCCTACAGAATGGGAGAAGATATTTGTAAATGACATATCAGATAAAGGGTTAGTATCCAAACTCTGTAAAGAACTTATCAAACTCAACATCCAAAAAACAAATAATCTAGTTAAGAAATGAGCAGGAGACATGGATAGACATTTTTTCAAAGAAGACATCCAGATGGCTAATAGATACATGAAATGATGCTCAACATCGCTCATCATCAGATAAATACAAATCAAAACCACAATGAGCCACCACCTCACAATTGTCATAATGGTTAAAATGAACACAAGAAACAATAGGTGTTGGCAAGGATGTAGAAAAAGGGGAACACTCTTATCCTGTTGGCGGGAATGCAAACTGGTACAGCCTCTTTGGAGAACAGTGTGGGGTTCCTCAAAAAGTTAAAAATAGAACTATCCTATGACTTAGCAATTGCACTACTAGGTATTTACCCAAAGGATACAAAAATACAGATTAGAAGGGGTACATGCACCCCAATGTTTATAGCAGCATTATCAACAATAGTCAAACTATGGAGAGAGCCAAAATATTCACCAACTGATGAATGGATAAAGAAGATGTGGTATACATATACAATGGAATATTACTCAGCCACCAAAAAGAGTGAAATCTACCCATTTGCAATTACATGGATAGAGCTAGGTTGTATTATGCTAAGTGAAATAAGTCATTCAGAGAAAGATGAATACCATATGATCTCACTCACAGGTGGAATTTAAGAAAGAAAACAGGTGAACATATGGGAAGGTGGTGAGGGGAGAGGGAGAGAGGGAAATAAACCATAAGAGACTCTTAATGATAGAGAACAAACTGAGGGTTGATGGAGGGAGGTGGGTGGAGGGATGGGTGATGGGTATGAAGGAGGACACTTGCTGTGATGAGCACTGGATGTTGTATGTAAGCAAGGAATCACTGAATTCTACTCCAGAAACCAATATTGCACTATATGTTCACTAAGAAAAATTTAAAAAATAAAGTTACATGAAATAGAAAACCTTCAAAAAATTAATTAAAAGATATTTGTCATATATTAATTTTATTTTACTTATATATAAGGTATACAAAGTGATGATTTGGCATATGCATACATTGCAAAATGATCACAATCAAGCTAATTAACATATCCCTCACATCAGCACATTTCAAGTATACAATACAGTATTATTAACTATAGTTACCATCCTATATGTCAGATTCTCAGAATTTATTCATTCTGCATAACTGAAACTTTGTACCCTTTAACCAACATCTCCTTATCTTCTCCACCCCTTAGCCCCTGGCAACCACCATTTTCACTCTTTGCTCTTATGAGTTTGAATTTTTTAGATTCCATATATAAGATCATGTAATATTTGTCTTTCTGTGTCTGGCTTATTTCACTTAGCATAATGTCCTCCAGGTTCTCTTGGGTTGTGGCAAATGGCAGAGTTTCCTTTCTTTTTCCAGGCTGAATAACATTCCTCAGTGTGTGTTCGTTGTCTGCAATTCTGTAGAGTGTCTCTTCACTCTGATGATTGTTCCTTTTGCTTTGCAGAATCTTTTTAGTTTGATGCAATCCCATTTGTCTGTTTTTGCTTTCATTGCTGGTACTTTGGGGAACATACATGCAAAAAATCATTGCTCTGACCAATGTCAAGAAAAGCCTTTCCTCTTGTTTTCTTCTAGCAGTTTCACAGTTCTAGCTCATATGCTTAAGTTTTAACTCCATTTTTAGTTGGGTTTTGTACATGTTGTGAGACAAGGGTCCAATTTCGTTTCCCACATGTAGATATCCAATTTTCCCATCCCCTTTTATTGAAGAGACTCTATTTTCTATATTGTGTGTTCTTTGCAACCTCACTGAAGATCAGTTGACTGTATAAGTATGGATTTATTTCTGTCCTCTCTATCATGTTTCATTAGTTTATATGTATGTTTTTATGCTTGTACAGTATTATGCAGATTACTAGTTTTGTAATATATATTGAAATCAGGAAGTGTGATGCCTCCAGTTTTGTTCTTGCTCAAGACTGCTTTGGCTTTGGGGGTCTTTCATGGTTCCCTAAGAATTTTAGGATTTTCAGGACGCCTGGATGGCTCAGTGGGTTAAGCCTCTGCCTTTGGCTCAGGTCATGATCTCAGGGTCCTGGGATCGAGCCCCGCATTGGGCTCTCTGCTTGGTGGGGAGCCTGCTTGCTCTTCTCTCTCTGCCTGCCTCTCTGCCTACTTGTGATCTCTCTCTGTCAAATAAACAAATAAAATCTTTAAAAAAAAAGAGTTTTAGGATTTTTTTTTCTATTTCTAAAGAAAATGTCATTGGAATTTTGATAGGGGTTACATTAATCTGTAGATTGCTTTGAGTAGTATGGATGTTTTAGCAATATTAATCCTTCCAATTCATGAACATGGGATACCTAAGAAGATACATCATATATTATTAAGTGGACAAACAGACTACAAATCAATGTGTATAATCTAAATTTTATTTTATTTACATATATATGTATATATATAAATGTATGTATATATAAAATATATATGCATATGCATATATATGCATATCAAAAGATCTGGAAGGATAATAGCAGAAACAGCTCCCAGAGCACTTATATACACTACTGTACATAATTCTTACCAAAAGCCTATGCAGAAAGTATCATTGTTATCTCCATTTTATAGAAAAGGAATCTGAGGCACCAAGAAGTAAAATAATTTCTACGAGGTGGTCAGTTGGGGACACATAACTAGAGAAACCTGTTTCTAAGCCAGTGTTAGTTGCACTATATTATATTGTTTCTTTCCTTTTTTAAAAACTATTTTTAAAATATTTTTATTTATTTATTTGACAGAGAGACAACACGAGAGAGGGAACACAAGCAGGAGGAGTGGTAGAGGGAGAAGCAGGCTTCCCACTGAGCAGGGAGCATAACTTGGGGCTCGATCCCAGGATCCCGGGATCATGACCTGAGCTGAAGGCAGATGCTTAACAACTGAGCCACCCAGGCCCCCCTCATGGTTCTTGATGTACACTGAGTTGTTGTTATCACTGATTAGTAATATAATGGTTAAACTTGATTATCTATTAGTTATGTCTGCTTATGTGTATTTTCTAATTTTCCACAATGAGTACTTCTTATTGTCTATATGATAGAAATAAAGTCTTATGTTTATTTTTAAATCAAGCTTAGAAAATCAACATAAATGGGATATTATACAACTCAATTTTTTCACTCATTATATCTCAGAAATCTTTTCATAAAACTTCATACAAATATATCTCCTCTTTTCATTTTTGGGTTTTTTTTTTTTTAGTCCAAGTGACTTTTAAACATATGACTTCTTTGGTCATTGTACACCTTGTTTACCAGATAATATTCAAGTTAGAAGGGTGCCTGGGTGGCTCAGTCATTAAGCATCTGCCTCTGGCTCAGGTCATAATTCCAGGGTCCTGGGATTGAGCCCCACGCCATGCTCCCTGCTCATCAGGAAACCTGCTTCTCCCTCTCCCACTCCCCCTGCTTGTATTCCCTCTCTTGCTGTCTCTGTTCCTGTCAAATAAATGAATAAAATCTTTTAAAAAAATATTCAAGTTAGGGACATCACTTTTTCAGGGAACAGTTGAATGAGCAATGTCTGTGTAACCAAATGTATGATTCTCAAGAGTATAACAAATTACTTCAAAGCTTAGTGTCTAAAACAATGAACAGTTATTTCTCACAGTTTCTGAGAGTTAGGAATTTGATAACAGCCATTCTACTAAATCAGAGTCTCTCATGAGCTTGTAGTTGTGCTGTTCGCCAGGGTTATAGCCTTTCAAGACTTGACTGGGGCTTCAGGATCTGCCCATGTTTAGAGCTGCAATGTCCACAATAGCCAAACTATGGAAAGAGCCCAGTTGTCCATCGACAGATGAGTGGATAAAGAAGATGTGGCATATATATATAATGGAATACTACTCAGCCATCAAAAAAGTGACATCTTGTCATTTTGCAACGACATGGATGGAACTAGAGGGTGTTATGCTAAGTGAAATAAGTCAATCAGAGAAAGACAATTATCATATGATCTCACTGATATGTGGAATTTAAGAAACAAAACACAGGATCATAAGGGAAGAGAGGAAAAAAACAAAATAAGATGAAATCAGAGGGAGACAAACCATGAGAGAGTCTTGATCATAGGAAATAAACTGAGGGCTGCTAGAGCGGAGGGGGGAAGGGGATAGGGTAACTGGGTGATGTAATGTGTACTGGGTATTATATAAGACTGATGAATCACTGACCTCTACCTCTGAAACCAATAATACATTATATGTTAGTTGAATTTAAATAAAAATAAATATATATATATTTTAAAGATTTTATTTATTTATTTGATTGAGATTACAAGTAGGCAGAGAAGCAGGCAGAGAGAGAGGAAGGGTAGCAGGCTCCCCGCTGAGCAGGGAGCCCAATGCGGGACTTGATCCCAGGACCCTGAGATCATGACCTGAGCCGAAGGCAGAGGCTTTAACCCACTGAGTCACCCAGGCGCCCCTAAAATAAATATATTTTTTAAAAAGAGGAAAAAAGGTCTGCTCCCAAGTTCATGCATATGACTGTTGGAAAAAGGCTTCAGTACATTTCCACATGGGCCCTCTCTAAGTCTGCTCTTATCACGGATCCTCACAGAGTAATTCAAAAGAGAGTGACAATGACCAAGACAGAAGCTGTGGTGCCTTTTATAACCCAATTTTAGGAGGGACTTCCCATAATATCTGCTGTGTTCTATTGGTCACACCAACAAAACCTGGGAGCAGGTGATACAGGGTGTAACTACAAGGAGGCAGGGATCACAGGGAGCCATCTTAGAGGCTGGTTACTGAATATCCCAAGGATTCTAAACAATGAAGATGGCCAAGAAACACTTGCTAGATTGGACTGAACAAACTGGTGACTGGCAATGCCATCTACATATAATGGTCCAAGACTTTGAAGAGTGGCTATTTAGGTCACCTAAGCTCAGTTGTCAAGTTGTCCCAAACCTGAATAGAGTTCAATGATCCTGCATTATGTTACCCAAGGGATTGAAAGGGATGAAAATATTATTGTTTGAACTAAACATATTAAGTTTACATAGCAGGTTACTAAATGTCACCGTAGACACTGAGTGACTAACGGCAATAAGCAAATTACGCAGATGTTCTCTTGCTTAACACCGATCTTACCTGATTTAGAATTAGTCAAGACATTGGTGGCTAAGCAAGAGAAAGATAAAGGGCCAGTATCCAAAATCTATAAAGAACTCATCAAACTCAACACCCCAAAAACAAATAATCCAATCAAGAAATGGGCAGAACACATGAACAGACATTTCTCCAAAGAAGACATCCAGATGGCCAATAGACACATGAAAAAGTGCTCAACATTACTCGGCATCAGGGAAATACAAATCAAAACCACAATGAGTTACCACCTCACACCAGTCAGAATGGCTAAAATTAATAAGAAATAAAATTAATAAGAATAAAATTAACAACAGATATTGGCAAGGATGTGGAGAAAGGGGAACCCTCCTACACTGTTGGTGGGAATGCAAGATGGTGCAGCCACTCTGGAACAGTATGGAGGTTCCTCAAAAAGTTGAAAATATAGCTACCCTGCAACCCAGCAATTGCACTACTGAGTATTTATCCTAAGGATACAAATGTAGTGATCCAAATGGCCACGTGCACCTGAATGTTTATAACAGCAATGTCCACAATAGCCAAACTATGGAAAGAGCCTAGATGTCCATCAACAGATGAATGGATAAAGAAGATGTGATATGTATATATATATATATATATATATATATATGTATATATATATATATATACACACATAAACACACACACACACACACACACACACAGGAATACTATGCAGCCATCAAAAAACCCAAAATCTTGCCATTTGCAACAATGTGGATGAAACTAGAGGGTATGATGCTAAGCAAAATAAGTCAATCAGAGAAAGATAATTATCATATGATCTCTCTGATATGAGGAATTTGAGAGGCAGGACAGATGGTTGTGGGGGTTAGGGAGGGAAAAAAATGAAACAAGATGGGACTGGGGAGGGAGACAAACCATAAGAGACTCTTAATCTCAGGAAACAAACTGAGGGTTGCTAGGGGGTGGGGAGGGGAGAGATGGGGTGGCTGGGTTATGGACATTGGGGAGGATATGTGCTATGGTGAGAGTCGTCAATTCTGTAAGACTGATAAATCACAGACTTGTACTCCTGAGGCAAATACATTACATGTTAATAAAAATTTAAAAAAAAAAAATCAAGTTCCACCTACAAGTGGCTAGAAGTCAGATTTCAGCCTGACATTGCTCCTTGTTTCGTACTTCTTTCTCTTACTCCCGCTCCCAGCAACTCTTGCATCCCATGATTGTCTCAGCCAGTATTTACCTTCTCAAGTAGTTCTGTCTTTAACCATATACTGGCTACAAGGGTGCTGCAGTCACTGTATATTTACTTACAGCTTTTTGTGCAGTTCTTATCTTTCTGCCTCATTTCTGACCATGGTCCTCCCTCACACCGAATGTTCTAGTCATACTACAGGTCCTCAGAGATCTCCAAACAGATAGTGTGGCTTCATGTTTCTGTGTCTTGACACATGTTGTCCTTCTCCCAGGAATGTCATTCCAGGTCCTTTTCTGCCTAGCAAATGTCTTCTCACCTTTCAAATCTCTGCTGAAGCATTGCCCCTTCTAATGAAATGTCCTTGACTCCCCAGGGCTTGCCTTATACTTCTGGCACACCAGGACAGAATTAATTACTCTCTTCTCTGGATTACTGTTGGAACTTTTGTTTCCACTCCTGAACCATCCTTACTTAAGGGTAATTATTTTTTTACGCATGCACCTTTCCAAGCAGAAGGTGAGCTCTTGGAAGGCAGACTACTTTTTACCCTCAACACCTATCCTTAGCACCTAGACTGTAATAGATTTTAATAAATATTTCAACAAATTAACTGAGGAACTGAGAAACTGCATGCCTGGATACCGCAATGCCCTGCTAAGTGAGACACACCTCTAGTTCTAACCCATAAAACTACAGTTCTGTTTATGCCCTCGCGTGGCACACTCCATCCATCTATGGGTGGCTCCATTCTTTATGTGCTAGACAAAATGCTGGGCTACAACAATCTTTGCTTTTTCTGAGGATCTTTGCCTCTGCTTCTCAAAGGGTCACTTGCTTATGGCCACTCGCTAGTCCTCAGGTCTTCTCAGTCCTGAAGAGATCATTCTGGTTCCGCAGAGAGGCCCGGCAGCATGATGGCTTAGAGAAGAGGTTAAGGGGCCAAACAGACTAGCCAACAAAAGAATTAAATGAGAAACATATGTGGTGTACTTTCCACAGGACCTGGCACATGGTAAGTGCTAAAGAAACCAGTGTGGTGACTATTAGTATGGCTCTGGCTGCAAGGTCAGTGCATTTTCTGGTTGTACCCGATGCCATCTTGGTCTCTCTAAGCGAGAGCCACAGGGATCTGACAGGATCACAGGCATGCTCTAGCGATGCTGCTCGTCTCACGGCTCTGTTTCTCCTGACACCAGGACTCAATGATCCAGACTGTTTTCAACAGGCTAAATTAGGCTGTTTAACCTATGCCCAGATTTGGAACAAGAAAAAATATCACTAATCAAAGTCCTTTTGAGAAAACTGTCCATCTAGGCACCACAGAGCCCTTTGCATATGGTCAGTTTCAAAGACTTTTCTTTTTCCATCTTGTCTAATGAGTTGAGTCAAAATGGCCATCTAATGGAAACTGTTTTGCATTTCAACTGCTGCTGTCCTGACATAAAATACACGATTTCATAAAGGTTCGAAAATGTTTAAAATCTTTAGTTCCCTACAATTCAGCTTGCTGCTGCCTTTCCTCTCCTTTGCTTTCATCCCAGTCACTGGCCCAAGATGTCAGAGGATCTGATGCTCCCTCCATTACCGCCTCTAATCACTACTGAGATTGCTAACACCATTCTCTTCCTTCTAGCCTTTTTTCCCTCTCCTCTCAGGTCTCTTGTCAGATTTCCCATTCAACTAGAGCTTTTCTGCCAGAAGACAGGCCTCCTAGAAAACACTGCAGGCTGATCACAGTTCCTGTCCTTCAAGGAGACAAAGTGAGTAATTATCATAGGAGAGATAAAATCTTCAGTTGATTCTTCCCGGCTGTTTGTTTTTGCTCAGTGCCCAAGGCTTGAGGTTTCTAAAAGGCTAAGTGTGATCACAAAATTCCTTGCACTGAAGTGAAATTCAGTTGTACAGTTTGGTCGAGTGTGTGCAGCAGGCCAGTGAATTAAGTATGGCTTAGAAAACCAGAGAAGTGTGAGCCTTTAGGGCAAGGTGTTAGATGGGAAACTCTCTCCCCTCCACCCCATGGGGTGGTAAGGCGAACCAAGAGGAAATACTCTGCCCTTCTGGGGCTAGGTGCCCAATACCTTCAAACAGCAGCTACAGTTCTTGGTGGGCCCTCAGAAGAACACTTCTCCCATTCTCTGCCTATGGCATATGGAGCAACAGGGATCCAGGGTTGGATGGGGAACATTTAACCAAGTTTTGCTAGGGGATCTAAATTAGCTTTTTGGGTCCAAATGACTCATTTGACAAATTGAGTCTTTGATATCTCTCCCCTTGGATACAGGAAGTCATCTCCCCAGCGGGGCTAAACTTGTACAGGGGCTAATTTGCAATTTGGCACTTTAATTCTTTTAAATATGAGTTCTTTGCAATAGGAAACTAGATCAAGTTTTAGAAATCATTGAATCTTAACTATCAAATGAAACTATTAGCTATAGGATTAAATTATATCTCTGCATCTGGATTAAGAACTTCTGATGAATGAAGGACAGAACTTCAACTTAAAGTTCACTCAGGTTGCTGTTGTTTTATCACTAATGCAAAATAAAGTGAAGGCTGGACATCCACTTTATATTTATACTGTGTTGGCTCAAAAAGAGAAAAAATGGGCCCTCCCATTAAAAAACTGAAAATCCTGGTGGATGAGAAGATAATTGTTTGCATTATCAAATTAATAATTGTTCAAATTGTTCAAATTAATAATTGTTCAAACATTACTAGAAAAATTTAAAACGACGTGTGCACACATTTTCTGAACACAAATATTGCTAAATAACCAAGCCTAAATTGTATGGGTCCTTAAAATATGTGCACTGGATTACCATTATTAATGGCACATGAAATACACAACTTTTATCATCTTAATACATTCACTTAAAAGACTTGTAATTTAAGAGCTCTTTCGACAACAGTGCTGTATACTGTTTGGACTCAATCTGAGGTATACATTTTGCCATAAAATCTGGGCAGAGGGGACTTAGTAGGATTAAGCTTGGTTTTCAAAGTCTGAAAAGAGCAAAGGAAAAGATCTTCCTACTGTAACAAGTCAATTCAGATGCCATTAAGATGTCTTCCTTTACCCAGCTTGTCCAGGACTTGGCTTCTGAAGTTATTATTTTTGAAAAAGGTATGTGAACTACTGAACAAGGATAATAAAGTTAGTTTCACACTCTCGCTGTACCCAAGAGCAAAGCTAAAAACAACCCATAGTCAGGCATGCGCTTTGACTGATAAACCAAGACCGTCAAAAACCAAGGCATAATTTGCCTTTTTCTTATAGAATTGTCATTAGCTCAATCACTTAATGAACTTAATGAACTTAACGAAATTCTCAGTGGGAGAGGTACAGAGAGGTCAACAGCAAATGACCACTCCTTAATCCTTTCAAACTTTCAGCATGAAAGACTGCCATCACTTTTTTAAAGAACAATTTTTTAAAAAGTCCTCCTGCCTTTGAGGAATAGAACATAAAACTCCCCTGTAATTGTATTTCCAAAGTTAAAGCCACACTTCAACAAGAGTACTTCTGACAATTGCTAACCTAAAAGTTGGCTTTAGAAGAGGACAGGGAGGGGCTGATAATGCCCATGGACAATGGATAGATTGTGATGTATCCATGATAGAATGTTACTTGGTAATAAAGAGACTATGAATACGCTTGACAACGTAAATGAATCTCAAAAAACTTAAGAAAAGTACGTATTATATGATTTCATTTACATGAATTTCTAGAATAAGCAACACTAACCTATGGTAGTGTAAGTCAGAACAATAGTTACATGTGGAAGAACTGGAAAGGGGCATGAGGGAATTTTCTATAACGGAAAAGTTGTGTACCTTTATTGGGGTTGTGGTCACCAAATCCCAAACTATATATTTAAAATCTGTGCACTTTATTGAATGTAAATTTTATGTGGTTTTTTAAAGTACTAATTATCTACTGGATTCTAAAGTTAAGTATAACTACTGTTGTAGAAAGCATCTAATAAATCTATTATTTTTTTTAAAGATTTTTTATTATTCATTTGACAGACAGAGATCACAAGTAGGCAGAGAGGCAGGCAGAGAGAGAGTAGGAAGCAAGCTTCTCACTGAGCAGAGAGCCCGATGCGGGGCTCGATCCCAGGACCCTGGAATCACGACCTGAGCCAAAGGCAGAGGCTTTAACCCACTGAGCCACCCAGGTGCCCCAAATCTAACTATTATTAAAAACCAACACAGAGGGACGCCTGGGTGGCTCAGTTGGTTAAGCGGCTGCCTTCGGCTCAGGTCATGATCCGGGTGTCTGGGATCGAGTCCCACATCGGGCTCCTTGCTTGGCAGGGAGCATGCTTCTTCCTCTGCCTACCACTCTGTCTGCCTGTGCTCGCTCTCTAACAAATAAATAAAATCTTAAAAAAAAAAAAAAAGAAAAACCAACACAGGGGGCCCTGGGTGGCTCAGTGGTTAAGCTTCTGCCTTTGGCTGAGGTCATGATCCCAGTCCTGGGATAGAGCCCCATAAAAGGGAAGCCTGCTTCTCTCTCTCCAGTCCCCTGTGCTTGTGTTCCCTCTCTCGCTATCTCTTTCTGTCATACATAAATTAAAAAAAAAATTAAAAAAAAAAAAAAACAACACAGGCCATTCAGAGAGCAGATATGAAGCTTTAATTCACTGTGGGCATTTCTGTGACCAAGAATATAAACTTTTCACATGTCTTCGTACAGATACATCTCTTATAAGACACAGGTTTTTTACCAAGTACTGTGAAACATACCACCATTCCACTTAGTTAAGGGCGTATTATAAATATCATGAGCCACTGATTAAATATAAATACAGAGGTTGATACACATTAGAAAGTTTCCATAATAAAAAAAAGTTTAAGAAAGGCTAAATACCGTGAAAGTTTACATGTGTTCTCCACTTTTAATTCTAAATATCACATCACAGTGACAACCAATCACAATAAAATCACAACTGCTTTTAGATAGTACATTCAAATTTCTAGCATCCAATTATTTTTATTTCCACAATGTCAACTCCACACTGCATTTTTGTTTCTAGAGAGAAGACCAGCTTTTGGACTGCAGACCAAGTTTCTTGTGCAATAACAATTACTATTTTGAGAGTGACCACTGGAAACTGAATTTATATATATTGTACTAAAAAGAAACGAGACTATTAAGTATATAATAATATGGAATTCTTCAGTGGTGGTGTTCAAGAGAAATTAAAATAGTAGTCTGAAAATGGGTTTTAATGGCTATAGCAATCTACACATACTTCAATTAAAAGATGACATCTGTCAAAATATTTTGAAATAAATATATAGTACAGTATTCCCCCTTCCAAAATGCTGCCTAGAAGAAAAGTTCCAAGCTGATTAAGGGAAAAAGTTGGGGGGGGGGCAACAACTCAGAAAACAAACATCATATGCTGCTCTGAGCAATCTTCCTGAGTCTGTTTTTAGCTGGAACAAGTTTTACTGTCAGTTCTACATTGCTTTAGTGTCCACAGTCCAGAGGAAGTCCTTGAACAGCTAGTTCATATTCTATAGAAATTGGAAGGACTCCTCTAAAACCCCCCAACTAATTATACAAGGGAAAGCTGATCACGTGTTGTCTTAAAATCTATGTGAATATCAAACATAGTCATAGTCATTCTTCTACCAGTGATGCTAGAATAAGTGATGAAAATATATGCACAGCTGTACACAGATCACCATTAAACACAGGACAAATGCCATTTGATGCATATCAAATAAGCTCCCCAAAAGCCAATTTGAATATATTTATTTTCATTTACTTTGATACAGCATTAGAAGGGACTGCATATAATTACAGAGACTGCTGCAAACAACACTTGATGCCACTAAGGGATCTATTAAGCATCAGGCATGCACAACAGTTACCTTTTAAAACTTCTTGTGTATATATCTTAAGATCTCTATTTATAAGCTCTAATATGTTTAAAGCATTTAGTCATTTTTAAACCAAATATTTTAATGGACCTATGTCTACATGGGGAAAAACAAAAACTCCCTCCCCGGCCTCAAACCCCAAAAGTAATATTAAACCTTACTCCCCAATTTGATATTTAAACTTATTTTATATATGTCAGCCCTGAAATTCCAAAAGTGGGTAACATTGTTATCACTACTGACTGGGGAGTATGATTTCCTGGCAGCAGTCTACCCACCACATACAGCATGCCAAGCCTTTCAGGATTCCAAGATAAGCAGGATTGTGCTGTGGTTACAAATGACAAGGATTGAACAGTCTCTTCTTTTTATTCTGGATCTTTTTATTTCAAACTAAATGAATTTTTTACTACAACCAAAAAAATCTTTTTTTCTTTAACATCAATGTAAGAGTGGACGAAACCAAAAACACTGTCGTCTCCAAGTGTGTGGCAAAGCAGAAAATATCTTGATTACATTATGTAACCAGGGGTGGGGAAGGGAGTAGAGTTTGTTTTTCCATTTAAGAAGCATTCCAGTCAAATAATCACAAAATACTGATGAATTCAGATTGCTTGGTTCTCAGTCATTTATGGCTTAAAGTACTGGATTTGAAAACCACTTCAGGCTAAAATAAATTTTTACAAATAATGCATAGATTTAATATCTAGGAAATCATGCAGTAAATAAACATTCTCATGTGCACTGCAATCTTAGTGATGAAAAGGGTCTGCAGGTGTGAATAGTAATATTTCTTCCCTTTTACCAAGAGAATACGCCCAGCAAGATCCTAGCTTTGGGCCTATTCAAGATCCTACTTGCCAGGTCATCTTGATTTTCTGAGATTGATAAAAGAAGCCAATGTCACAAGATGTTTTGCCAACGAGAAACTGACTTGCCGCGAGGGCAGGTGCAGTGAGGTCCGAGCTAGGCAGAAGGACGCTCTTGTAATCCTGCCACCCTGCTGCAAAGTCAATTTGGAGACCTCGACCAGTTAGGGTATCAAATGAGTAAATGCTTAGAATGACCCACTAGAGATGTTTATTATCCTAGTATCTTTTACAAATCTATCTGCCCTTGAAATCTGTTTCATTTGAGAACTGCCAGGGTAAGAGCCATTCACTAGTCTTGGTTTTGATATGCCCCTACAACATGCGAATTGAACTGAACCACAATGATTGTAATGTCGTCTCTGTACATGCGAGCAAGCTCCTCAGGAAGACTAAGCATTTTGGAGAGGCGCTCGTGATCAACAGTCCCAAACTCGTTGTTGCCTACCGCGTGTCGAATGAGATGGGTTGCTGCATTCTGGTCCTCAAATACCGAGGACATCTTGGCTCTCCTCTCTGTTAAAAGGCCATGCATCTGTCCTAGAGTCACCTTGTAGCCACCAACAGCTATGGGCTGCTGGTGATGCATGCCAGTTAGGTACTCACCCACAATCCTAACCACATCCTGCCTATGCATCGTCTCCCACAGCCCATCAGTAGCCAACACCAGAAACTTATCCTGTGGCCTCAGTCGGTGGTAAGTTACCTCTGGCTCAGCAGTGAGATAAGGAGGCGTGTAATAATTAGGAGGGATAAATTTGGTATATTCATTGTCATTCAACTGGTCTGGGCCTGATTCTATCACCCTCTTTTGAAGGTCAATGCTCCATTTGAACTTTACATCTCCAAAAGCTCTAAAAGGCATCAGCAAGCCGAGCAGCCGATCCTGTTTCACCACACTCTTGGCCTCATTCTTTGGGTGTTCCAGTTTCAGCCGTTCCAGTTCTCTTTCATTCTGTGCATTGTGGTCATTGGAGAGAGTGACTGCTGACCAGGAGCCATCCTCTTCCTGCACACCCAGCATGGCTCTGCTATCGCCAGTATTGGCCACATGAAGGTCAACACCATCCACGTGGGCCACACAAGCGGTGGCCCCAGAAAATGCCACTCGAAGCACCAGGTAGTTGAGGAAAGAATTGGGATCACCAACTTGAGCCTCCAAAGAGATGTCATTGTCAAGCCTCTTGAAAGCGTTAATTAAAGCCTCCTTGACATCGATATCAGTAGACTCCCCAGTGTTGAGGTCTATAAGTTCTTGCCAGTAAGTCCTCAAGCTATTGAAATACAATTTGGATGCCTCCTTACTGAAGTAATCATTGGGGTGCTTGTGCCACTGGAGAATGGGCAGCAGGGCCCGACCACTCTCTACTGCATTTTCGATCTCTAGCAAAGTCTCATGGGGTAACAAAGAGACAGCAATATAATAGAAGAGTCTCTCACTGACTGCCTGGGAACAAGCGCAGCCTGCATGGCCGTCGAAAACCCCCAAGAGCATCCCTCTGGTCTGCAAGCAGGTGGCTGCGCTTCTCCGGTCCTCGATGGGGGCATTTGCAGGCAGCTGATTGCTGTCAAACCCAAGGACCGAACTGACATTTTTGCCATCAAATTCTGGCACTTTGAAACTGTATTCATTTGCTTTCAGGATGCTGTTGACCTGTGGAGGGGTGAGGTAAAATTTCTGTGGCGTGGAAGCATATCTTCGTCCTTGAGTGTGCTGCCACCAGCTCTCCTTCGGCCGGCAGAAGGTAGCGTACGCTGGGGGTGGCGTGCATCTCAGGCGGCTCTGTGCCAGGTATGGAGAAGAGCAGCACAGATGTCTGTGGTGGCAGTAACACGCGGTGCCATAGATTCGGCTCAGTTCACAGTTCCGGATCAGGGGGAAGAACAGCTGAGTCGGTGCTGGCATGGCATCAGAAAACAGTGGCAGGCTGGAGCTTCTGACGGGGATTCCTAGACAGCAATCACACAGACACACACAAAGGGAGGAGTTACATTTCACATCACTTCACCTAGTCTCGCTTTTATAACATATATGCAGCAGGTGAGTCTACACACTAAGCCCTGTGCTCGGAAGCACTGTATTTCATACACCTACCATGCACTGTGTCTACAGGGTATGTTCTGCTAAGCACAATCCTCAGTCACTCATGGAGCCAGGACTGGAGCCTAGCTTTCCTCTTCTCTTTCCTCATATTTCTTTGTGCAGTGCAGACTGTAAAGAATGTACAGTCGATTTGGCTGGGAAAAGTCGAGGAGCTGAAGATTACATAACATTACGCAGTGGCAGTCTTACCTGGCCAATCGCCCTCCTCCCTCTCTATCCTTAAGAAGGCCCTGGATCTCCTATACTGCTCAGGGACTCCTCCCATCAATGAAAATCCCATTTCTAGACTTGTGGTCAATTGTTAACATTTGATTACACATGGCTACAACCAAAAAGGTGTTAGAATGCATGCCTTACATATATATATGTATATATGTTCATGAATTATTTTGTAAGTTACTTATATATATATCACTATGTTAGTATAATGTTCATTGTAACATATACAGAAAATTTTACATAATGAATAAAAATAGGAATTCCAGTATTCCCTTCCTGCACCCCAGTAGACGGTCTTGAAAACCAAGCTTCTCTAGACCACTGCGCCAATTTGGCCAGCTTACGAACATAGGTCTGCCGCCAACCTGCCAAAGGATCCTAGAAATGTCAGTTTACCTCTTTGAGCCTCACTTCCCTAGGTTGTAAGTGAACACAGAGAAGATGCTATGGAAGGTCTCTGGGATTCTATGCTTCTATAAGTGTTAGCTGAAGTGAGGCTTTGAAGTCAAATGCTGGTTTCATTTTTTGTTTGTTTAATTTACTGTACCCTTTGTGATTTTAAAAAAAGTTTAAGTATACTAGTAGCTCTAAGACTTTGTTAGTAATGTAAATGCTCTCAGTTCTGGAATTTAATTTACTTGCTAGCATTTTGTCCTGCTAATCAGCCATAAGAGAAAGCTATGGAAATACTCTTTTCAACCATTATGGATCCCAAGTAGAATTCAATCCCTAGAAAAAGATTTTCTCTTAGATTAAAAACAAAAAAAGTATCCATTTACCTTTAGTAAGCAATAAAGAATACTGAAATAATAGCCTAAGATTTGTATAAAAAAGGTACACATATTAATCAAGAATAAAAATTATACTGTATGACACTGAAAATATTTTGCCAAATATTTACCTAGAAAATTTTATGAATGTGTATCATTAATCCAGATAATTCACGAAAAAAAGAAAAAACCACCTCTCTTCCTTCTCACTAAACATATATTTCCCCAAATTCTTGAATCATTGCTTCAAAAAATTCATTTGGCCTATAGCGAAATAGACTTTAGAAATACTTTATTTCTTTTTTAAGTAGGCTCCATGCTTAGCGTGGAGCCCAACCCAGGGCTTGAACTCAGGACCCTGAGACCAAGACCTTAGCTGAGATCAAGAGTTGGACACCTAATCGAATGAACTACCCAGGTGCCCCAGAAATACTTCAAATAAGGAAACACATGCAGTAAACAAAAAAGAATACAGAAAACCACTTCAATCTTAATATCAGCAATTCTTTCTTAAGTTTGAACTCATTATAGGAAGAAGAAAGTACAAATAGCACAGAGATTGTTAGCTATAAGTTACATTGCTTCCAGATACCCTCCTTTAACAAGTAATTGGAGAAGTGAAAATGGGATGTGGGAGAGCAGAGAAAATCAAACACTGAATAGTAATCAATTCTTGTTTGCTTCTGTAATAAGCACTGCATAAGCCGGGCATACAGAAGAACCACTTCTGCAACTGATAGAAACTACCATTATTTTAAATGTACTATTTAAGAAGGGATTTATTTTAAAAAACTGAAGATAAGCATAGGCAACAGAAAGTAATGATTAGAATTTTGGAAATAAGATCAACAACTAAAGAAGCATTCTGAAATGCAGTAATGAAAAATAGAAATTCCAGAAGAACAGGATCCTATCAAGACTAACCATTTAAATAACTGCACTTCAAACTGAAAGTCATCCAAAGGTTAAGGGTACATGATTGAGCCAGGAGATGTGCTCAGATTTTGAGCCACATGACACTGGCTTCCAGACATAAACCATATCTCTTGTTAGATTTGCATGCAGAAAGCACATTAACTCATTTCATGCTTTGTATAGAGATTTTCTATTATTAAAAATATAAAGAGATACCCATCTTAAGAGAAATTTTCTCTATAACTTTAGGTAAGTTTGCATTTGTGCTATTTCAAAATTTAAGACTTGTACAGAAAGAAGAAATGTTTTTTTCTGCATGGAATGTAGACTGAATCAAAGTACCACTGTGTGTGTGTGTGTGTGCACGTGTGTATATGTGTTTGCAAGGGGAGTTTGGTAGATGCGTAACAGCGTCTGGTTATGTGATGTCTAATCAAGGAATAACAAGTCCAAGAAACCTGCACTTTCCTTTAATACTTTGTTTTCACAATTTTTCTGCTTTTGTAGTTGATTGCAAAATGAGTGAAAGATTGTGGCAAAAGAACTGATTCATGCAGCAGATGCTCTGAATAATACATAAATTCAAGCAGCAAGTACTCAAATACTCAGGTAATACATTTTTCCTTCAAGGCAAAATTTCTCAAGATTAAAAAAAAGGCAGAATGGAATTTATCAACTGTATCTTTCAGTTATTCAGGAGCTTAGCATATGGACTGAGACTGTATCCCAATTCCCCAACTCCCAAAATGCCTTCAAAAGACAAATTCTTAGAGAATATGGAATTCATGAAAACACTGCTCTGTGATTAATAAATATTCTATCACCACCAGTACAAGTGACATATTCTCTCCATCAGATCAGATATCCTTAGAAGTCAGAGTACTTCCAAATGCTTTTTTAAACCATAAGTAAGCCTTCAAAAACTCTGAGTATCTTTCCGAATATCCTGTGATTCAACAAGAAAACCCCACAAAAATCAAAACTTTTGCCGACATCCTCACTAAATTAAGTAGAAAGCTCTTGACTAGACAATTAAGAACAGCAACAAGGTACAGTGTTGGTAAACTGGAGCAGTGTCATAGTTTCAAATGATTTCTGACCACAATTTCACTGAAAAGTTCCCATCCCATGATCCAGACTCTGCCACCTTATATGCAGCATCTTAGCCCTGGGCAAATTTGACCCATTTTACCAGTGACTAATAAGAAAAGATGCATTGCAATCCGAAACAGGAGAGAGACCTATCCATTCTTCCTGATGTGCTGGGCAGAGCCTGTGCCAAGAAATGATTCCACTTCATTCAATAAAATCACGGACCATATTAATTAGAAAATGCTGTTAATACTGCACTGACTCCCGAGCTCTTTAGCTTTTAAAGATTTGGTGTAAATGGAAAAAAAAAAGAGATATACTAGTCATTAAATGTGTCAGAACCTCAGTTTATGTAATCCAATTACATTATATATCCTGTGTAAAGACTTTTCAGTTTCTCGGCATTTTCTGGAAATGCCTAGCCATTTCATAGCTCCCATTATCTGTACAAGAATGAAGAAAGCGATTTCCCTCAGAAGACCCTAAGCCCCAAGCCAGCACTTGTTTGATTAGTTTCCTTTGTCCCCACCTGAAAATTGCACTCACTAAGGTAATCAAAGCTATCCGGGTCCAGGACCCTTTGTCCCCTTTTTTCTATCTACCTCACCCCTTAATTCCACGGCGACCCACCTAAAACCAGCCACGCACAAAATCAGTCACCAGCCTTCCTGGGTACCCAACGCAGGTAGTTAAGTGAATACCTACCAATTCGTCTGGGCCCGGGACACACACACATTCTCCTGTCATCACAACACGGAGCCGACAACATCCACAACCCGCGCGGACAGCAGCAGCGACAGCAGCACCGGCCCATTAAAAGCAAGGCAGAGATGCTCATTAGAGAAGGCGGCGGCGGGGGAGGCGGGCACAGAGGAGGGGCGAGCTCTCGCTCCAGCCCCGCAAATGGGGCTGGGGTGGGGGAGGATGGAGCAGGGAGAAAGGGGAGGAGAGAAGGAAACCAACCAAACAAACCCACCCGGCGAGAGAGTCAGGAACGCAGCCCGAGGCGGCTGGGACCCAGAAGCGAGCAGAGATACGCCCCGGGACCGGCCCCTCCATCCAACCCGGGAGCGGAGCCCACCGGCCCCTGGCATCCTCCACCTGCTGCCCACCCCGCCCGGCCCACGCTACTCCGGCTTCGGTCCAGAAGCCTAAGGCAGGGTCCACCGCGCAGGTGGGGGTCACCCCGGACCCCGCGGTGCGTACGGGGGACCCTCAGGCAGAGACGCCACGCCGCCGCACCTCCCCGGAGCTAGCCCTCCGGCAGGACCCCAAGCGCCCCCGGCGCTGACAGCGGCCGCGGCCGGTCCGCCCCCCCAACCCAGAGCCCGCACGGCTGCCCCTCGGCGCCGCCACGCCCGCCCGCAGCCCCGACGCCCCCGCGCGCACCTAGCGCTCCGGGGCTCGTCCTCCCCACCCCCCGCTCCGGCCGCCGCCGGCCCGCCCTTCGCACGCCCGCGGCCGCCGCTCCCCACGCGCGCCGGACAACCCCCTCACAACTTTGGGCGGGTAGCAGGGGATTCCGCACCCGGCGGCTCGGGGCTGGGAGCAGGGAATACGAACCGAGCACGCAGGGGAGGAGCCGCTTCTTTCCGACGAGGAGGCGGCCGCAGCAGCGGCGACACCAACCCGCACTCCTTCCAGGCCACCCGGCTTAACTCCCCGGAGTGCGGCCCCAGGCCCCCAGCTGGCCCACTCCCAGCCCCTCCGGGCCGCCACCCTGCCCCGCCCGAACGTCCGGGCCGGAGCACTTCTCGCCTCGGGATTGGCTGCGCAAGGGCGAGTGGGCGGAGAGGAAGAGAGCTGGTCCTGCCCGACGCGGGGAGGTGGGGCGGAAGAACAGCGCGCTCCGCGCCAGCTTTGTGACGTCATGGGGGTCAGACAATCCCTTCCATTTCGAGCGAGCCGCTCATTGGTTCCACTGGCCCGCCTCACGTGACCGCGGCTTAGCAGGGTGGAAGGTGGGGCTGTTTGGCTCTAGGGACCTGAGACCCGCTAGGCTGGGCGGCGTTGAAGCGGCTGGGGACGGGCGGGGTAGGGAAGAAGCTTTGGGGCCCGCCCCAGCATCGCCACAAGCTGGGGTCCCCGTGGACCGGCTGCTCCCAGCCGGAGGAGCTTCCGCGAATCCTTGGCACCTCGGCGGGGGACCGGCCATGTGCCAGGTGGCCAGGCGGCTGAACCTCCTTGCGCTTTCCTGGTGGGCCCAGGCTTTGTAGGGATAGGCTGCAGGGACAACTCAACCCAGCAGGGAACGTTTCTGCCTAGCCTAAAATATAAGGCACGGCAGTCCCAAAGTATCTGTTTCCCCATTCATTTGCATTCATTTGCAGATTTTAGAAACATTAACTCAGATAATGTTTTCTGGACACCTCTTGGGATCTAGGGAGGGGAAGCCGGTCTAGGAAGTTGTGAGGAGGGAATTCTTTTCCCTGTAGAGTGGGTGTGTGCTATGAAGGGCTTTGAAATCAGTATTGCCTGTCTCGTTTTCCCTGGTTACAAGGAAAGAGAATGCAGCCTGTAGAAGTGGGAAGAGCCCTGGACTTGGGAGTCAGAGGACCAACATCCAAGTCATTTCTGCTCCATGAGACTCTGTTTCTGTGAGGTAAAGTTAGGCTTGCGGTGGCATTGGCGTTCTGTGATTAAGCAGAAGACAGCCTGAGGGCTTCTTCATTTGTCTCTATCAGCACATAACCCCTCTTTATGGGAGCTCAGTCATTGATAGTGGATCTGAAAGCTTCCTTGGAAATGATAGCAAGTTGATCGTTGCACTTACCCTACCTAGTGTTAAAGTTTACTTTGATTTCTTAAGCATATCTGCTTACTAGCCAACAAAGTTCATAAAGTGATGTCATCTGGATATAAAACCGCATGTTAATAGCATTGTGGAGTTCTATTTCTATTAGTCTTGCATTATTTGATTTGTATGTAGTAAAGAAAAAACTTTATATACACAAAACAGTGCCAAGAACAGGTTTTTCATAATTCCTGGGTTTTTCATAATTCCCGGGTTTTTCAGCTGCCTCTAGTCTCTAAATAAATTAGAGGAGAACTTTTTTGTTTGGCTCCAACCTGCCCACAAAACTCTTGTAGCTGCTCTAAGTAGACTTCATCCCCATTTAGACCGCCCATCTGCCTCACTTCCCCCTTTCTTTTTTACTTCTCAAATGAGCTTCTCATAATTTTGTAAGTATTCTTCAACGTCCTTTTCCCTATTAGTATATGATTTTTTTTTTTAATCTGGTTTTTTTCTTGGTTCATAGAAACAGTAGAATGTGGTTTAGCATAGTGAGTAAGAGCAGATCTGGAAGCAGGCTGCCTGGGTTCCAGCCTCAGCTCCGCAGCTTACTATGTGATCTTGGGCAACCTCGTTCTAGCTCAGCTCTCTCATGTGTAAGATAGGAATAAAAATAGTAATAACACAGGGTTGTATTACGTAGGCCAATATAAATATATTGTGCTAAAGAAAGTACACAGCAGGTCGTAAAGGCTATATAAGTATTAGCTATTATTGGTGCAAGTGTCTGGCTCAGTCTGCAGAGCATGTGACTCTTGATCTTGGGTTGTGAGTTCGAGCCCCACACTGAGTGTAGAGATTACTTAAAAATAAAATGATAGAAAGTATTAGCTATTAATATTGTTGACATGTGTCCAGATAAGTGTGCAATTTAAGACTCCTAAAGAGTGAGAGATCTAGATTCTTAAATGCGATATGTTCTTAGTTCTTAGTTAGATACTAAGAAGTTATTAATAGACTGGAAAGTCTTAGAACCTTAGGATATCAGTTGAATATCTATGAGGACCGTCACTACCTCTTGGCTCCTGCTTTGTAGATATGGTGACCAGTTAACTAAACCTAAGAGTAGATCTTTACAAGTTTCTGCCTAAGGTCTCAGAAGTGAAGTTTATACTAGGCTTGTCTGTTGACTCTAAACTTTTTCCCAATGACTGCAAAAGTAATGAGACTCCATCATATCAATGACCTCTTCAGGTTGTTACCTTGGTTACATATACTTATATTCCACACCAATATTGCCATTATTCAGAGCACTTCTAAAATTACCTTTTCAAATTGTTTTTGTCAGCATAGGAAGTTCCAACTTGTTTTACTATAACC
>RCUC01137824.1:0-58011 GCA_003697995.1 Taxidea taxus jeffersonii
TTTTTTTTATTTCTACAGATAGGGGTTTTATTTATCCAGGAAGGGATTCTCTAATATCTTCCATGGTTTTTCTGAGGCCATCTAGCACATTGAGAATCGTCATTCTGAACTCTAGTTCTGACACATTACCAATGTCATATTGATTATGTCCCTAGCCATTGGTACTACCTCTTGTTCTTGTTCTTTTTTCTTTCTTTCTTTCTCTCTTTCTTTCTTGTGGTGAGTTTTTCCACCTTGTCATTTATTCAGATAAGAATATATGAGAGAGAGAATAAAATACTAAAAGGGTGGCAAAGACCCCAGAAAAACGAATGCTAGCCAAATCAGAAGAGATCCACAACTGGGAGGAGAAGAATAGAGAAAAAAGAAATAAATCACATATATATTAGTCTGGTGAATAGAACAGAACAGAGCCACCTCACTTGATTTTGGGTGATTTTGGTTTCTTAGAAGAAACTACCTCCCATAATTTTAAAGAGAGAAAAACTTATATATATATATACAAAATAAGGGTAAACATGATGAAGGGGTGGAATATGAATGTAAAGATGAAAATTTAAAAAAAAATTCTAAGAAAAGAATGTATGAGATAAGTTGGTTGGAAAAAGAAAAAAAAAAGAGGAGGGAATGTGCACAGGCTGGAGACTAGAACAAAGCCATGTGCTAGATCAGGGTATATTTTGATCTGTTAGAAGAAATTGTATCCCAAAATTTTTTAGAAAAAGAACACCTATATGTATACAAGAAATAAGGTTAAATAAATGAAGGGATAAAATATGACTATAACAAAGAAGTTTTAAAATATTTTTTTAGAATGGTGTTGTTAAGATAAACTAGTTAAAATATGTTAAAAGAGGAAAGAGGAAATGTGAAAAAATAGAATAAGAAAAAAGTAAAAAAATATAATTTTGCAAGACTAAAGGATCATGGGGAAAAAGCCATGAATTTTTTTTTTTTTAATATTTTTATTTATTTATTTATTTGACAGATGGAAATCACAAGCAGGCAGTAGAAGCAGGCAGAGAGACAGGAGGAAGCAGGCTCCCCGCTGAGCAGAGAGCCCGATGTGGGGCTCGATTCCAGGACCCTGGGATCATGACCTGAGCCGAAGGCAGAGGCTTAACCCACTGAGCCACCCAGTCATGAATTTTATGCGTTGTTTTTCCCTAGCTCTGGAGTTCTACTCTTCTCCTTGATCTGTGAGCTTGGTCTTGGCTGGAATTTCCTGCTGAGATTCTGGGGGAGGGGCCTGTCACAGTGATTCTCAAATGTCTTTGCCCAAGGTGGAATTGCACTGCCCTTGCCAGGGACCAGGCTAAGTAATCTGCTCGGGCTCACTCTTAGTGCTTTTGTTCCCTGAACATTTTTCATACCACTTTGGAAGATGGGAATGAAAATGGCAGCCTCCCAATCTCTGGCTCAGAGGAGCCAAGAGCATGGGCCCCTCCTCAGTGCACCCTCAGAGATTAGCAGTCAATCACTCCCATCTCCCTGGTCTCTGGCTGCACTTCAAGCTCAAACAGCCTTTGACTGAGCATTTCTATTTCTGGTGCACAGCCCCATTTGGAGTCTCCAAACCCAGCAGATTCCTGCCACACTGCTCCTCCCAGAGGAGGAAGGTGAGTCTCCCTGGATCTGCCACTTGTGGGGTCCCTGTTCGAGGAGTGGTGGTCCAACTGTGCCTTGGATCATGGTTTAAGGTAACCCCTTTGGCTCCATCTTTACAGCCGGCTTCCCTACTCCTATACCTGGCAGTTCTGCCACACTCAGACACCCCCAATTTTTCTGTGACCCTGCAGGACCTGGGACCACACTGTCCCTGCAAGGGCTCCAACACCACTTAGCCTCTGGAGTGATGTCCCTCAGTGGAGCAGACTTCTAAGAGTTCTGATTTTGTGCTTGACTGCTCCACCACTTGCCAGGAGCTTGCCCTTCCCCCCTCTGCCCTCGTGGCTTTGGATTCACTTTTCTGCATGTCCTACCTTTCAGAAAGTGGTTGATTTTCTGCTCCTGGAATTGCCACTCTTCTTCTCTTCTATCTCCTGTTGAGTGTGTAGGTGTTCGGGATGGTTTGATACCTATCTAACTGAACTCCTGGGATCTGATGTCATTTCAGTCTGCTACTCCACTACCATTTTGTCTCTCTTCCCTCTGATTTGCTTTCTTAAGGTGTTTTGCTTGCAAGAAGGGTTCTGGTTGTGGTATATGTTCTGAAGCTTAAGAAAAATAAAATATGAAGCCTTTTAAGATATAACAGAAAAGGAAGAAATTGAACAAATTTACACTAAATGTATGGTGAATAAATAATTATTAAATGTTTTACTTCAGTGATAATAGGAATGAGAAGCAGTTGATTTAATTAAGAAACTAAAATATTGTTGGAATATCTAAACTTTTGCTGCAGACTAACAGGAAGAAGAAACTTAAAGGGATCTTTTGTCATTTAAAGAGTAAAAGTGGAATCAATTGGCCTGAGTTTTAATTCTGTCTAATAATAATGTGGGCTATCTCTGCCCTTGCCATGTGTCCTTCCCTATGAACATATCTAGGCAATTGACCAAGAGGTTTTTAAGGTGACCAGCTGGGGATAGTATGTACAGCTTGTCCCATGGGCGTCATGAAGCAGTATTCATAGCTGGAGCCAAATAGGACTGGTTAGAATCAAAGTTCTGCCACTACTAGTTAAATGAGCTTGGATTAATTACCTCATATGGCTAGCTGTAACTTCAGCATAAGAAAATGGAGATAATAACATAACAACAGTGTTACCTCAGTAGGCTGTTTTGGGGATTGAGTGAATTGAATTAATATTGCATGCGAAGTGCTTAGCAGAGTGTTTGATAGAGAGTAGATGTTGAGTAAATATAGTCAGTGTTACTGTTGTTCTCTGCCTGGTTCAGGGAATTTATGCTAAGTTATTCTAGGTATGGATCTTCATGCCCCTTTGATGTAATGCTATGTATCTTAGAATTGAATGAGAGAAATAAGGTACTTTATAAAAAATGTTCCCAGCAGCTGCATTTTGAATGTTTCATTAATGATGTTATGTTGCAAACACCACATTGAGGACTAATTTCTGTAGTTTGATTCTGGTAGCACTATCTGGCATTAGAACTAAGCTGATCAATTTGTCATAATTTGGAAGGAAAACAAACATTTTGGTCAGTGTTGTCTCCTTATGTAGGCATAGCTAGATGCTGATTTAAGTTGATTGAGATAACTAACTCTACTCCAGTCATTTCTCTCATCTTGTTATTTAAGTGAAAAATTACAATACATCTCATTATACTGTGTTCCTGGTTTATTGAAGGCCTTTGACCTGTGCAATGTGAATGTTGGCTTTCTGTTCATTTCCCAACACCACTCAGTGGCTGGCATAGAGTAACTGTTTTAGCATGATTACTTATGTTCATTTCAGATCTCCATGAAGCTTGATAGAAACATTTCAGAAAAATGTTATGACAGGAAAAGGGTTAGAATACTGATTTTGATATCTCTGGGACTTGGAATGAGAGTGGCTTTTCCCTTAAAGGGGTAGATAAATGCCAAAAAGATTTGTATGCATTTAATGTATACATTTACATAAAAAAGATTTATAACATATATTCATATGTGTAAATCATATGTATTATATGATATTATAATGAATATGTTATATGTACTTATAAACTATATAACATATTTATATACATAAAACTGATCCAGACTGCATGAAGGTGTTTTTGGAACAGTTTGAAGCTATCAGGAGACTTCTGTGATTGTCAGGTAATTGGCTTCACTTGTGGGCCAGGCAAAATTGCATTAATTGCTTTGATCACAAATAATAGTCTCAAGCACCACTACATCATGTGAATAATTACCTCAGGTACACAATACTATAATTAAGAGTCTAGCTCTAAATCATACTTATCCAATTTGTTCTTGCTTGCTAAGCTAGGCATCTCAAGTGGCTTAAACTTAGCAGCTAACACTGTAGGTTGTTACTGCAGAATTGAGAGGAGGAAACATCCTTTCGGCCCATAGAATGATTGTACAGTCTTAAAAGTCAGGCAGATCAAGCACCTTAGTGAGGTGCAGAATGGTGCATCAACAGGGTGCAAAACAATTTGTAACTGAGCAGTCTTTGAAGCTAATTCCTAAAAAGTACCACAGACTTCCATTTTCACCCAAAATTCTGGTTACTTTTAAAATACTTAATAGATTTTTACACATTTCACACACCGACCCCAGTGTTCTGTGTCAATGGTAGAAGAGTAAAACCTGCAGATAGCTGTGCTCCCTGATCTTTAGGGTGGGAGTTCTCTTGTCCTCTCTCTGTTTGTGTCCATAGGTCACACCGCATGCCTCCACCTGCATACAGTAGACTAGACAGTACCCTGAATTCCAGTCAGAGGAGCTGGGGTTATTACTGGGCTGACCAGCTAAATGAGGTGGTGGGCAATTTAACCCTTTTGAGTATTAGTTCCTTTTGTGGAAAAGGAGATTATTAGGATTTTTTTTTTTAAATGAGGTAATTAGGACTAGGTGAAGACAGTACACAATAATGAAGGTAAAATGCTCTATACAAAAAATATCTTAAAATTACTATATAATTTTATTTCTTTATTTAACTAATCTACTTCCCTACCATCACCAGACATTCCTCCCCTTGACTTTGGCTCTGCCACCCCAGTCTTGTTTTTTGGGGGGCCATCCCAGGATTCACTTCTCATTCTTCTTTTTTTTTTTTTTTAGATTTTTAATTTATTTATCACTTATCATTCTTAAGTTATTCCCTTCAACCTGACTGATCCTATTCTGGCCCTGTGTTCACTGGCTGGCTTTTGGTTTTTTACTCTGGAAGGGTCATTTTGCTACTTTCAAATGGCTTCTTATGCCTTTATTTAGCCCTGACCTTGCCAGGCCACAATTGTAACATCCTCCCAATGGGAGCCTATCACCTAATCTCTTCTGTGATAACCTTGGTGTTCCTTAGCAAATTTAACTACCTGCTCAGCCTTCTGAGAAAAAGTAATCTTTCTGAAGACTTTCCCTCTTAATGGACCACCTATAACAGAATCACCTGGGGACTAACAAAGAGGCATACCTCGGTGTCCTACCCAGACCCATGGTGGTCAGATTCTTGCAGGCTATTAGTTTTTTTCATAAATGTTCTTGATTAGATTGAGAAAGCTCCCTTCAGTTCTTAAGAATTTTTGTTGTGTCCTCCATGCTATTCCCTAAAGTTCCACAAATAGGTGAAGCCATATGGTAATTGAATTTCACTGCTTGACTTATTTCACTCAGCCTAATCTCCTTCAGTCCCACCCATGTCAATGCAAAAGTTGGGTATTCATCTTTTCTGATGAGTGAGTAATATTCCATTGTGTATATAGATCACATCTTCTTTATTTATTCTGTTGAAGGGCATTGCTGCTCTTTTCATAGTTTGGCTATTGTGGATATTGCTGCTATGAACATTGGGGAGCAAATGGCCCTTCTTTTCATTACATCTGTATCTTTGGGGTAAATACCCAGTAGTGCAATTGCAGGGTTATAGGGTAGCTCTATTTTTAATTTTTTGAGGAAACTCCACACCGTTTTCAAAAGTGGCTGCACCAGCTTGCATTCCCACCAACAGTGTAAGAGGGTTCCCCTTTCTCCATAACTTCTCCAACACTTGTTTCTTGCCTTGTCAATTTTTGCCATTCTAAATGGTATAAGTTGTATCTCAATGTGATTTTTTAAAAAATATTTTTTAGATTTTTTTTTTTTACTTATTTATTTGACAGAGAGAGGATACAAGCAGGTGGAGCAGCAGACAGAGGGAGAGGGAGAAGCAGGCTCCCTAAGGAGCAGGGAGCCTGGATGCAGGACTTGATCCCAGGGACCCGGGATCATGACCTGAGCTGAAGGCAGATGCTTAACTGACTGAGCCACCCAGGCACCCTCAATGTGGTTTTGATTTGAATTTCCCTGATGGATAATCATGATGATTATTTTTTCATGTGTCTATTAGCCACTTATGTGTCTTCTTTGGAGAAGTGTTGTTCATGTCTTCTGTCCATTTTTTGACTTATTTGTTTTTTGGGTGTTGAGTTTGAGAAATTCTTTATACATCTTGGATATCAGCCCTTTGTTCATAGTGTCATTTGCAAATATCTTCTCCCATTCTGTGGGTTGGCTCTTTGTTTTGTTGACTGTTTCCTTTGTTTGCAGAAGCTTTTTATCTTGATGAAATCTGAAAAGTTCATTTTTACTTTTGTTTCCCTTGCTTTTGAAGACATGTCTTGAAAGAAGTTGTTGTGGCTGCTGTTGAAAAGGTTACTGCCTATGTTCTCCTCAGGATTTTGATGGATTCCTGTCTCCATTGAGGTTTTTCATCCATTTTGAGTTTATCTTCGTGTATGGTGTAAGAGAATGGTCGACTTTCATTCTTCTGTATATAGCTGTCCAATTTTCCCAGCCTCACTTATTGAAAAGACTGTCTTTTTTCCATTGGATATTCTTTCCTGATTTGTCAAAGATCAGTTGACCATAGAGTTGAGGGTTCATTTCTGGGCTCAATATTCTTTTTTAAAAATTAACATATAATGTATTATTTGCCCCAGGGGTACAGGTCTGTGAATCATCAGGCTTGCTCACTTCATAGCACTCACCATATTACACACCATTCCCAATGTATGTAACCCACCCAACCACCCTCTCCACACCCCCTTCCCCCCAGCAACCCTCAGTCTGTTTTGTAAGATTAAGAGTCTCTTATGGTTTGTCACCCTCCCAATCCCATCTTGTTTCAATTTTCCTTCCTACTCCCCAAGCCCCCCACTCTGACTCTCAAATTCCTCATATCAGAGAAGTAATATGATAATTGTCTTTCTCTGATTGACTTATTTCATTTGGCTTAATAACCTCTAGTTCCATCCATTTTGTTGGAAATGGCAAAATTTCATTTCTTTTGATGGCTGCATAGTATTCCCTTGTGAATATATATACCATCTTCTTTATCCATTCATCTGCTGATGGACATCTAGGTTCTTTCCATAGTTTGGCTATTGTGGACATTGCTGCTATAAACATTTGGGTGCACAGGCCCCTTCGGATCACTCCATTTGTATCTTTAGCATAAATACCCAGTAGTGCGATTGCTGGGCCCTAGGGTAGCTCTATTTTCAACTTTTTGAGAAACATCTGAGCTCTTTTCCAGAGTGGCTGCACCAGCTTGCATTCCCACCAACAGTGTGGGAAGGTTCCCCTTTCTCCACATCCTCACCAACACCTGTTGTTTCCTGACTGCTTAATTTTAGCCATTGTGACTGGTGTGAGGTGGTATCTCATTGTGGTTTTGATTTGTATTTCCCTGATGCTGAGTGATATGAAGCACTATTTCATGTGCCTGTTGGCCATATGGATGTCTTCTTTGCAGAAATGTCTGTTCATGTCTTCTGCCCATTTCTTAATTGGATTATTTGTTCTTTGGGTGTTGAGTTTGATAAGTTCTTTATAGATTTTGGATACTAGCCCTTCATCTGATATGTCATTTGTGAATATCTTCTCCCCTTCTGTCAGCTATCTTTTGGTTTTATTGACTGTTTCCTTTGCTGTGCAAAAGCTTTTGATTTTGATGAAGTCCCAATAGTTCATTTTTGCCCTTTCTTCCCTTGCCCTTGGCGATGTTTCTAGGAAGAAGTTGCTGTGGCTGAGACCGAAGAGGTTGCTGCCTGTGTTCTCCTCAAGGATTTTGATGGATTCCTGTCTCACATTGAGGTCTTTCATCCATTTGGAGTCTATTTTTCTGTGTGGTATAAGGAAATGGTCCAATTTCATTCTTCTGCATGTGGCTGCCCAGTCTGGTCCAGTGTGTCATTTAAAGCCTTTATTTCCTTGTTGATCTTTTGCTTGGATGATCTATACATTTCAGTAAGGGGGTTGTTAAAGTGCCCTACTGTTATTGTATTATTGTCAATGTGTTTCTTTGATTTTGTTATTAATTGGTTTATAGAGTTGGCTGCTCCCCTTTTAGGGGCATAGATATTTAAAATTGTTAGATCGGGGCGCCTGGGTGGCTCAGTGGGTTAAAGCCGCTGCCTTTGGCTCCAGTCATGATCCCAGGGTCGTGGGATCAGGCCCTGCATCGGGCTCTCTGCTCTGCGGACAGCCTGCTTTCTCCTCTGTCTTTCTCTGCCTCTCTGTCTACTTGTGATCTCTGTCTATCAAATGAATAAATAAAATATTAAAAAAAATAAAATTGTTAGATCTTTAAGTATGATATAGTGTCTTCCCTCATCTGCTATTATAATCTTTGGCTTAAAATCTAATATATCTGCTATAAGGATTGCCCCCCCTCTTTCTTTTGATGTCCATTAGCATGGTCGATTGTTTTCCGCCCCCTCACTTTAAATCTGGAGGTGTCTTTGGGTATCAAATGAATTTCTTGTAGACAGCATCTTGATGGGTCTTGTTTTTTTTTAATCCATTCTGATACCCTGTGTCTTTTGTTTGGGGCATTTAGCCCATTTGCATTCAGGGTAACTATTGAAATGTATGAATTTAGTGCCATTTTATTGGCTGTAAGAGTGACTGTTACTGTATATTGTCTCTTCCTTTCTGGTCTGTTACTTATAGGGTGTCTCTTTACTTAGAGGAACGCTGTCAATGTTTCCTGTGTGGCTGATTTGGTGTTTGCAAATTCTTTGTTTTTGTTTGTCCTGGAAGGTTTTCATCTCTCCTTCTATTTTCAGTGACTAGCCTAGCTGGATATGGCATTCTTGGCTGCATATTTTTCTCATTTAGTGTTCTGAATATGTCCTTTCTGGCCTGCCAGTTCTCTGTGGATAGGTGTGCTGCCAATCTACTATTTCTACCATTGTAGTTTACAGACCTCTTATTCCTAGCTGTTTCAGGATTTTCTCTTTGTCATTGAGACTTGTAAGTTTTACCATTAGATGGTGGGTTGTGGACCTATTTTCATTGATTTTGAGGGAGGTTCTTTGTGCCTCCTGCATTTTGATGCTTGCACTGTTAGCCAAATTAGGGAAAGTCTCTGCTATAATTTTCTCCAATATCCCTTCTGACCTTCTCTCTCTTTCTTCTTCTTCTGGGATCCCAATTATTCTAATATTGTTTCATCTTATGGTATCCCTTACCTCTTGAATTCTCCCCTTGTCATCCAGTAGTTATTTGTCTCTCTTTTTCTCAGCTTCTTTATTATCCATCATGTGGTCTTCTATATCACTAATTCTCTCTTCTGCCACATTTATCCAAGCAGTAAGAACCTCCATTTTTTATTGCACCTCATTAATACCTTTTTTTAAATTTCAGCTTGGTTAAATTTAGTTCTTTTATTTCTCCAGAAAGAGATTCTCTAATATCTTCTATGCTTTTTTTGAGCCCAGCTGGTATCTTGATAATCATCATTCTGTACTCTAGTTCTGACATCTTACTAATGTCCATATTGATTAGGTCCCTAGCTATCGGTATTGCCTCTTGTTCCTTTTTTTTTTTTTTTTTTTTTTTGTGGTGAGTTTTTCTGCCTTGTCATTTTATTTGGTTAGGAATGGGTGATAGAAGAAAATACTAAAAGTGTAGGAACAACCCTAGAAAAATATACACAAAATAAATCAGAAGAGACCTGAAACCGGGGGCAGGGAGGGGAGAAAAAAGGGTGAAAATAAGAATATATATATATATATATATATATATTAGACTGGCAAATAGAGCAGAGCCACACACTTGATATTTGGTGTATTTTAGTCTGTTAGAAGAAACTACCTCCCAAAATTTTAAAGAAGAAAAGCCTATATATATACAAAAATAAGAATAAAAACAATGAAGGGATAGAATATTACTGTAAAGATGAAAATTTAAAAAGCTTTAAAAAAGGAAATGGTAAGATAAGAAGTTGGTTGAAAAAAGAAGAAAAAAAAGAGGAAAGAATGTGATCAGGTTGGAGACTAGAACAAAGCTATCCACTAAATTTAGGGTATATTTTAATCTATTAGAAGAAATTGTATACCAAAATTTTAAAGAAAAATAAAATCTATGTGTATATAAGAAATAAGGCTAAATACAATGAAGGGATAAAATATGATTATAACAATGAAAATTTAAAAAGATTTTTAAAAAGGTATTGATAAGATAAAATAGTTAACAACATTAAAATAGGAATGAGGCAAAATTTTAAAAATATAATAAGGAAAAAATAAAATAATTTAACTTTGGGGGCATGTGGGTGGCTCAGTGGATTGAAGCCTCTGCCTTCAGCTCAGGTCATGATCCCAGGGTCCTGGGTTCGAGCCCCACATTGGGCTCTCTGCTCCGTGGGAAGCCTTCTTCCTCCTCTCTCTCTGCCTGCCTTTCTGCCTACTTGTGATCTCTGTATGTCAAATAAATAAATAAAAAGCTAAAAAAATTAACTTTGAAAGACTAAAGGGTCATGGGAAAAAAAAACCATGAATTCTATGCGTTGCTTTCCACTAGGTCTGGTATTCCACAGTTCTCATTGATCGGTGAACTTGCTCTTGGCTGGATGTTTTTGCTGATCTTCTGGAGAGGGGCTGCTGTTGCAGTGATTCTCAAATGCCTTTGCCTGAGGCAGAATTGCACTGCCTCTGCCAAGAGCCAGGCTAAGTAATATGCTCGGGTTCACTCTTGGTAGCTTTTGTTCCCTGAACACTTTCCATACAGCTTTGGAGGGCAGGAATGAAAATGGTGTCCTCCAATCTCCAGTCCCTTAGGACAGGAGCTCAGGGCCCCACTCATAGGTCTGCTCTTAGAGAAAAGCAGTCAATCCCTCCTATCTCCTTGGTCTCTGGCCGCACTTCCAGCTCACCCAGCCTGTGACTGAACATTTCTATCTCTGGTGCACACCCTGTTTGGAGTCTCCAAACCCAGCTGATTCCTGCAGCATACTCCTGCACCACTCCTCCTGTAGGAGGAAGGTGAGTCTCCCCAGATCTGCCACTTGTGGGGTCCCTGCTCGAAGAGCAGTGGTCCAACTGTGCTTGGATCATGGGTTAAGGTAACCTGGATCTGAGAGCCCACTGCTCCACTCCATCTCAGTTGGCTTCCATGCTCTGGAACCTGGGAGCTCTGCCACACTCAGACACCCCTGGTCTTTTTGTGTCCCCACAGGTCCTGAGACTACACTGTATCCACAATGATTCCACCCCCCTCTTAGCCTCTTGAGTGACGTCCTTCAGTGGAGCAAACTTCTAAAAGTTCTGATTTTGTGCTCTGCTGCTCTCTCACTGGCCGGGAGCTGGCCCCTTCCCCCGTGGTCTATCTTCCTGTCACTTCGAATTCACTTCTCTGCACGTCCTACCTTCTGGAAAGTGGTGGATTTTCTGTTCCTAGAATAGCTGCTGTTCTTCTCTTCTATCTGCTGTTGAGTTTACAGGTGTTCAGAATGGTTTGATAACTATGTAGCTGAACTCCTGGGACCTGATGATATTTTGGTCTCCTACTTTCTTCCATCTTGTTTGAGGGCTCTGGGCTCTATATTCTGTTTCATTGGTCTGTGTGTCTGTTTTTGTGCCAGTACCATGCTGTCTTGGTGATCACCACTTTGTAATATTGCTTGAAATTACTACATCAAAAACCCTTTATGATTTATGATTTACTCAATGATTTACTGTATGGTGACTAATATAATATGATAAAAAATAAAAATTAAAAAAAGAATTTGTATTGTGAATGGGTGTGATATTTTGTTTGACTCAATTTGCAAATATTTTGTTGAGAATATTTGAATCCAGTTTAATGAAGGGTATTTGGTTGTGGTTTTTCTTTGTTATGATGTCTTCATCAAAATAATGGCCTAAGAAAATGAATGAGACCTTCTCCTTGTCTATTTGTTGAATGATTTTGTGTTGAATTGGTATGATTTCTTCCTTAAATATTTGGTAGCATTCATCAGTGAAGCCATTTGGGCCTCTTGCTCTCTTTAAAGCAGAATTTTTTTAGGTGGGAATGCAAAGTGGTGCAGCCACTAAGGAAAACAGTATGGGGGTTCCTCAAAAAAATTAAAAATAGAAACACCATATGATCTAGTAATTCCAGTACTGAGTATTAGTGAAAAATTAATGAGTGTTAGTGGAAACACTAATTCAAAAGGACTTATACACCTCTTTGTTTATTACAGCATTCTTTACAATAGCCATATTATGGAAGCAGTCCAAATTTCTGTCAATAGATGAATGGATAAAGAAAACACACATGTAATGGAATATTACTCAGCTATAAAAAGAATAAAATGCTTCTATTTGCAACAATGTGGATGGATCTAGAGAGTGTAATGCTAAGTGAAATAAATCAGTCAAAGACAAACACTATGATTTCACTCATACATGGAATTTAAAAGAAACAAAACAAATGAGCAGGGAAAAAAGAGACAACCTTTAAAACATAGACTTTTAACTATAAGAGAACAAACTGGTGATTGCTCAAAGGGAAGGGGGTAGAGGAGTTGGGTGAAACAGATGAAGGGAATTAAGAGTATGCTTATAAACACCAAGTAATGTATAGAATTATTGAATCACTATATTATACACTTGAAACTAATATAACACGGTATGTTATGTTAATTATGTTAACTCTGCTGGAATTAAAATTGAAAAAAGGATTTTTAAAAGTCACTAATTCAATTCCTTTCCTGACATAGGTCCCTTTAAAATTTTTATTAGTAATATGTACTTTATTTTATTTTTTATGTTATGTTATTTATTTATTTGTTTGTTTATTTTTGAGATGGAGTGGAGTTGCAGGCATTGTGGAGGGGTAGAGGAAGAGGGAAAGAAAATGTTAAGCAGGTTCATGCTCAGTGTGGAGCCCAAAGTGGGGCTCTGTCTCATGACCCTGAGATCTTGGCCTGAGCCAAAATCAAGAGTTGGATGTTTAACAGACTGAGCCACCCAGGTGCCCTAGTCATATGTAATATAGTAGCATGTAACAGTAGTTACTAAGTTTAGTAGCATCAGTCTTTCAAGGAATCTGTCAATTTTATTTAGATTGTCAGACTTATTAATGAAACACTGTTCGTAATAGTTGCATAATCATTTTGCTTTTTATAGTCAGTAGTGATGTTGTCTTTACTCTAGATATTGCTAATTTGAATCTTTTTTTGTTATTGTTCAGTCTAGCTAAATGTTCATTCATTTTATTAATATTTAAAAATCTAGCTTTTAGTTTCATTGATTTTTTTTTTCTGCTTGTCTTTTTTTAAAATTACTGATTACCATTCTGATTACCAATCTTTATTATTACCTTCTTCTAGTTAATTTGGGATTCAATCTGATCTTTTCTTTCTCTCTCTCTCTCTCTTTAGCTTCTTCAGGTAGAAACTTTGATAACTGATTTGAGGCCTTTCTTCTTTTTAAGTATAGATGTTTGGATGTTTAGTACTATAGAGTTTCCTTTAGGTGCTGCCTTAGATACATCTTACAAATTTTGATATGTGTGTTTTCATTTTAAGTCATTCAGTTTAAAGTATTTTCTAATTTTCTTCATGATTTCTTCTTTAACCCACAGGTGATTTAGAAGTACATTGCTTAATTTCCACATTTTTGGAGTTTACCCAGCTTTCTTTCTGTGATTGATTTCAAATTAAATTTCATTTTGATCAGAAGATTTATACTGTATTATTTCAATGGTTTTAAATCATCAAGACTTGTTTATTACCAGAATATAATTTCTGGTAATCTTATCTGCACTTGGAAGGAATGTGTTTTCTGTTGTTGTGTATTCTGTAGATGTCTATTAGGTCAAATTATTTGATGGTGCATTTCAATTCTTTTACATCCTTTGTATATACAAGCTGTGTGTGGATTGAGGAATGCACTCAAAGGCACAACATATTTACCAATCTCTTCAGACTTCAACACTTGCTAGATATTCTGGAGGTCTCCTGAATCCATTCTTAGTGTAGAGGTTATCTAGGGATATTTTGGGGAGTTTAGCACTTCTAAGATTTTTTCACTTCCAAAATCTCTCAGAATTTTAGCTCATATCTTGCCTCCTTTGAACTGCATCTACCACCTCTGACCAAGTGTGTGTTTCTTCAGTGTGGGCTGGGTGGGATTAGGATTGTATCTGGCAAGAAGGCCACCAACTCACAATTGAGTAACAGTTTTCCATGAGCAAACAATTCTGAGGCTGTTTCTTGCCTTTGGTTGTTTTCCAGTTCCCTGAAATTGCCATTTTTAATATTTTTCCTATGTTACTACTTGTTTTCTGTAGAATGGAAATATGGTTTTGTTATATCACCATTATTAGAAGTTGATCTCTACTCCTTCCCTTAAAAACATTCTTTTATCTTTGCTGCTATGACTCTGTGTGTCTTGCTATCTTTCTTTCTATTCTTCAAGTTTCCTTTAAATATTAGAATGTCATGGCATTTAGGATAAACAAGTTTAAAAAATGCATTGATTTATTTTCTCTTCTTCACATGTTCCTCTAGGTAATCTCACTGATTTCCACAGCTTTAATTGCCACTACATATTACATCTAAGATTTATATTTCCAATCTAGACCTTTGTTTTGAGCTCCAGATGCTATGCTTATCAACTTATTCTTTATCTTCATTTAGCTCTTTTATTTTCACCTCAAAAGCAAGTCTAGAATTCAGTATTTTTATCTCTAACCTGCTTCCTCTAGGATTCCTTATCTAACTAATACTGGTATCATCCACCATTGTTCTTGGTACATCCTTAGCAGTTCCATTCCTCTCTCTATACTTCCATAAATAATTGGTTGCCAGTTTAATCTTCTAAATATTTCTTGAATATGACCACACCTTTTCATTTCCATTGTCATTATATGAATCTAAGCTATCATCCCTTCCATGAACTACTTAAGAACATCCTTATTTTTCTCTCTAGATATCTGGGATCATCTTTGAAAGATATAAATCTTATTATCATTCATACCTAAAAATATTTCTATATCTTTCTTATGCCTTTAGAATAAAAAGAAGAACCCTCAACAAGCTCTATATGACCCTATATAATCTAGTTTTCCTGGCCACTTCAAGCTCATGTCACACCACTCTGGCATTCAGTCTTTAAAGATCTTTTTTAAGTTCTTCACATATACACCTTCCCTGACTCCCTAAGACTACCCTACTATATGCTTTTAAGTACACTGTATCTCTTCATGGCTTCTATTACATTTATTATGTAGTTGTTTAATGTTTTCCCTGCTTATATGTAGGCTCCATACCCAAAACTCTCTCTTTTTTTGTTCACCACTGTATCAACAATATCTTATGGAATATCTAATATAAATTAAGCTCTCAATAAAATATTTAATGAAAAAAATCAAAGGCATACAATTCTGTGTTTATTGGTATTAATGCATTTATGTATTGCTTCTGATTCACTGTATGGCAACTGAGATTAGAGAATCACAGAGTTAAATAATCAATCAGGCTAGTCCAAAAATGATAAGTATAAAATAGGATAAACCTTCATAGAAGTGTTTTTTGTCTAAACCTTACCCTGCTTGTAGACAGTTCTCTCTCTACCTGGTTAAACTCCTCAACTTTTCCTCATCTCTTTCTAATATTTTATGACTCAGCTGAGGTCGAATAGGAAATGATTGGAATAGTGGAAGTAATGCTCACTATTTGGAAATGTCTGCCAGATACTTCTTAACATTTTTCCTTAAAATCTTTTTTCTGTTCAGACACAATGTAATTTTTAGTTCATTTAAAATGGAATTCTCTCCCTTTAAGGTTCAGGATATGCTATTATCTACTAAATAGTTAAAATGTATAGGATCTGACACCAGCGAATTCCACTTACTCGCTGTGTGACCTTATCAAGTTCCTGAACATTTCTACAGTATTTTCACATATAAGATGTGTAAATGATAGCACCTACCACATTGAGTATACAGTGATAAGAATAATGTCTGATTCTTATTAAATAGTTAATATACATATTAGTACATATCTAGTATCTGGCTCCGTAGTTTCTCTTACCATGTGTCACACTTTTCCTCCCAAATTGTGGGACATAATTGCTACTTAACTGTATGAAATCAGAAATCTTGGAGAGTAAGAATCCATACCTTGGTCCCTCAGATTGTACATTCCTTGAAAGTAGGGACCACGTCCTATCACAGTGCAATTAAAAAAAAAACAAAAAACAAAAAACACCCCCCCCCCCAAAAATCCTCAGTAAATATTTGTTGATGGGCTCTCTTTAAAAATATTATCTTTCTTTCTTCCCACTTTCTGTTCAAACTCTCTCTCCCTCACTTAGTTTAATTTAGTGTATTTCTTCTATCCCATCAGAAACCCCAAATTAGTTTGCATTAGAGTAATGTCAGAAGTCATACCTATTTAATTAGCACTAATTAAGGCAGTTAGTTACCATTAATAAACAAGGAAAACATGGAATGAGCTGACTTTTTTTTTTAAGATTTTTTTTTTTAAATTTTTATTTATTTGATAGACAGAAATCACAAGTAGGCAGAGAGAGAGGAGGAAGCAGGCTGTCCGCAGAGCAGAGAGCCCGATGCGGGGCTCGATCCCACGACCCTGGGATCATGACCTGAGCCGAAGGCAGCGGCTTTAACCCACTGAGCCACCCAGGTGCCCCATGAGCTGACTCTTTAAAATCTTCTAGCTGCTGGAACTTGGTGAAAGTCTACTTATTAAAATGAATAAAATATCAAGGACCGTGAAACTGCCTTGTTGGTATCAAAGCAAGGCCAAACAAAACAAAAAGAAACATGGAAAAAAGATATGTCAGCTTCAAATAGAGTAACCAGCTGGTGTGGATACCTTTCAATCAGTAGGAGTTATGAACCAATCCCACAGCATAAAGTTGAATAGAGGTGAGAAAAATTAGGTCAATTGAACTTTTTTAACAGGCTAGTCAGAGTGCAAAAAGAAGAAGGAGGGGGAAATAGAGGAGAAGGGGCAGCAGGGAGAAGAGGGGAAGAGGGTGAGGAGAGAGAGAAGGAGGAGGGGAAGAAGGGTAGAAGGGAAGGAAGGAGATGAAGGAGAGGAGAAATGGAAGAACTTAACTTGGAGTACTGGCATCTATTGGATAGGAAGCTGAAGTCCAATGTGCCTTTTTGTCATTAAGGTGATTCACATTTGATAAATCTGAAGGAAATGTTCTGTTTCTCTCTAGCTGGTTGGTGTTATAGATAAGACCTACCTTACTTTTATTGCCACTTTTCACTCCTGTCATCAGCTTGAAGTAGTCACTGCTGAGACCGGAAAGAGGCATAACAAAAAAGTTTTGCTTGATTCTCTGTGGTCTTCTCATCTTTAGTTATCCATGGAAGAGCAATGCTGATTGAGAAAGAAAGGGACCTAAGGAGTCAAAGAGGGGGAACCCTGGCGTCTGTCAGAATCACAGCTCTTAGGCTGCTTTAATCAGGGTCAAGAGCTCATGAGAGATGAGAATAGTTTCCCACCTTCTGTTTCCCTCTGTATAGTATTCATCATGCTTTCTTTCTGAATTAAGAAAACAAAATTCCCATTTTCCCTTGTAATTTAAATCTGAAAAGTTACTTTTATTTTTCAATTTTTCTTAAACTCTATTTCCATGACTTACATGAATTGCATGTGTGTGTGTGTGTGTGTGTGTGTGTGTGTGCATGTGTGTGTTTAATTCTACATTCTATGGCCATTCAATTTTCTCTTCCACTCTATTTAAATATATTCTCAGAGAATGTGATAAGGCTGGTCAAAAAGTAGATACTTGTAATCGCTAACTTCAAGTAAATCATGGAAGATTAACTTTATCTTTCTATAAAAGATGGAATAGTGTGTGAAATGGGCAATTTGAATATTTTCAGGAAAGAGGATTCTTGCCTTACTTGATTGCTTTAAACCAATTGGAGAGATAAAAAACATTGAACACTTGCTCCCCCCAGCTCTTCTCCTACCAGGCACTCTCTCCTTTATAGAACTCACATTGACAACATAATGAACGCACAGCACAGCTGTCAAAGGAAATGTTTGAGCACTTGTGAAATTACAGGCTGCTGCAGAAATGACTTAAGCATGCCATTACCTCTTGCTGCATTTAGAACAAATAAGCCACCTGCCCTTTAGGTATTATCTGATCTGTTTGAATAGACTGCTATATAGACCCACATAGAAGACTCCAAACATACTCTCCTACAATTCTGCTCAAAGAACTGCAGTTTCAGCATCTAACACTTCTTTTCCTCAGTGCTTTCCTCTTCGACTCAGCCTTTGCATACATTATATAAACAGTCACACTGTGTTAAAGGAAGCCTCATTTTTGTGATTGCATTTACCTAGCTCTGGGCTGCTGTATCTGCAAACTATGCTAGTCTGACTTCAAACCTGTGTACTCTCTTGCCTCTAAAGCAAATTGTTTGATCATGAATCCACATCATAACTAAAATCCTTTTCTTTTCAGACATGGATTGAGTTTCAGAGTTGTTTTGTCATCAGTCTAAAATGGATACACTAAGATACCATAGCTATTATATCCTCAACAAGGAAGAAACTTTTAGGTTTGTGCCCTCGGGAGCACCACTCTTGCCTTTCTGTGCTCTTGGCCAACACCCTAGCTCAGGGGCACTTAGTAGGTCCAGCACCAGTCAGGACCCTGGTGGGACACCAATTGAGTACTCAAAGTGAGAATGTGAATAAAACATTTATTTGCTAAGGTATGGGCATAGTGTAGGGAAACCATGGTACTTCAGGGTTCCTGGGTGGCTACTGTTATCACCCTAGGATTTAAGGGATAAGGAGAGAGAGAGTAGCTCCCAGGTCCTTAAGGCATGGAGGAGGTGGTTATAGGAGCTCTGACCTTATATCAGGATAGGTCACAGCCTGCCTAAGGTAGCCTCCTGGGGGCTGGGGGTTGAGGATATAGACACTTCACACTCACTCTCCTGCTTCCCCTAGACCTCCTGTGGGTCTTTATCACTGGCTGAACATAATAGGAATCCAGAGGTGAAGAGAGATGGTGATGAAGTCAGTTTCTTAGGTAAGAGAGCAAGTAGAGAATCTTGGAAAGTGACCTTGAGGACAAATGGAGGCTATCTAGCACACTTTCTGAGGAGAATAAATATCTAGTGCTCCCAGTGATTTCTAATGATTTGTTTCTTATTCACCTCTCCTAATTCCCATTTATCATTTAAGTGGCAGCCAAAGTATTATTCTTAAAGTATAGCTGATTCTATTACATCCTTACTGAAAGACCTGTGATGGCTCACTCCATAGGACATAAAGTCCAAATTCTTTTTCATTGAATTCAAGGCCAAACAAATATCCTTTTCATTTTCAACCAACTTTTGAGACTTTGCTAGCCACCTATCTTCTACCCCAATTTATTTCTTTAGCCTGGTAATGTCCAAAGTTTCCTGCCACCCCATTCCTTTATTCACTCTCTTCCCCTCATCCAGCATTCTCTTAACACTTAGTAACCCCTATTTTCTTTAAAACAAATCACAAACATCACAGTTCCATGAAACTGTCTTCTTTCACCCTACTCAGAAACAGTCATTCTATTTTGCTGCAATGGCATTTTGCTTGTTTGTTTTCCATAAAACATTTAATACATTCTGTCTAATAATTGTGAGCATGTTTGCTCAGGTTTCTTGGTAGACTATGAACTATCCTATACTCATTTTGGGGCTCTGGGTCTGATTAGAAAGGATACTCATTCATGTGGATAGAATTGGACTGAGTTGGGATATGCCAGGAGAGACCAGAGGTAGATAGAATTCATGGCTGAATCCAGGTCATGTCTGAGTACGTACATAGAGAGAAAGGCTAGAAATACCATGTGAATCTGATAAATGAGTGAGAATCTGAATATAAGGGGGAAAATAGCAAAGAGGGAATCAGTTGTTGGAACAGCTCTGAAAGCAGTGTGTGTTAGGGTGGGAAAATGTAAATGTAAATGATTACAATTCCCTGACTATGAAAAGAGCTATGATGGCAAGAGCTATACCTGGGGTTATGGTCATCTGGAGTGTCATCTCTCTGGCTGGCTGTAATGAAGAGTTGGGACAGTCCATGAATATTAGTATTTTGAAGGCAGGGGCCATGTTTTATTCATTTTTGTTATTGGCTTTCTCTCCACCCCCAGTGCCCCCTTAACATAGTGTCTGGATCTTAGCAGGTGCACTAAATATGTTTGTTGAATTGACTGGAAGTAGGCAGATTTTATTTGTATAAAAATATTGTATGGAATGTGAAAAGATGTGTGTACATAGTGATGATATTTTAAGAACAGTTAAAAGATAGCCTGCTGTAAATATTTTTCAAAAGTGCATCTTTTGTATTTTCAGTGTAGGCTGTGTACCCACCTCAGGTAAACTTGTCTTCAATAATGTCTGCAAATAATTGGGCTACATTGGGTACCTGATGCCTGTGCCCATCAAGTACTTACGTGGAATCTGAGTAATTGAGGATGAGGAAGAGGTAAGGAAGTGAATTTGACCACTGTTTCCTAAACATGTTGATGATGTAGGAAACATTTGCCCATTTCTCAGATGTCTTCACTGATGGCACGTTGGAGTGGTATGGGAGAATAAGAATTGTGTATTTCAGTGCTGCCTGAATCATAATTGCCTGGGGCAGGTCCTGATGAGATGTCAGTTCCTGAGCCTCAAGCTGTGTTTCTGAATCAGAATTTAAGATGATTTCTGTGAACACTAAAGCTAAGAATGTTTGCCCTGGATCACTGAAGGCACATTAAAATCACTTGAAGAGATTTAAAAGATATTGATACCCTAGTCATTCCTCTCTCCTTTCTAGCAAATATAATTTTAAGGGTCTGGAGTAGAATTTCTAACATCAGTAAACCTCAAGCTCTCTTCAGTAATAGCACATCTTGTATGGGCCTTGGAAGCCTACCACATTGATTGATAGGTTAGAAACAGATTATCCTAACTTCATGGGGACATAAAGGACAGACTAGCTAATGTGCTAAGGAGAGCAAACAGGGTGGTAGCAAACTATCAAAGCCTAGTCACTAACTAGGTGTGAAGCCTGAGTCTCCACAGTGGCTCTGGCATTTGTGAGCTCTGTGCTGGCAGGCATATGTGTGTGCCTTCTGAGGATCATAATAATGCATACCTCAGAGTGTTGTTCTAAGAACTCAAATAAGTTAATATAAGTAACTTAATATAGGTGGAGTATTCAAATAGAGTCTGTCTGTGACACTCTAATTTATAAAGAATATATATTTGGCCATTCAGATGACCAAAATATATTTTTCATATATATTTGGTCTTTGTTGACAGTTCCTAGCTCACAGCAACCAAAATCCTTAAATTACCTAAGTATTGAGAGTGATAAATGTGTCTTTTGTTATGTGAGTGAGGTGATTTTTGGAAGCATCTGAAGCTGGGGGCTGGTTGCCAAGAGAACAAGCCTGGTGATTAGAGGGTTGGAACTTCCAGTCCTACCCTTCCACCTTTTGGGAGGGGAAAGAGGCTGGAGGTTGAATCACTTGCCAATGCCAGTGATTTAATCAACCATGCCTATGCAATGAAGCCTCCATAAAACCCCAAAAGGTCTGGGTTCTGAGAGCTTCTGGGTTGCTGAACATGTGGAGATTTGGAGAGAATTGCTCATTCTGAGAGAGAGCATGAAAGCTCTGGGCCCTTCCCACTTACTTTGTCCTATGCATCTCTATTATTAGCCTGTCTCTGAATTATATATATTCTTTATAACAAACCAGTGATCTAGTAAGTAATATCTCTGAGTTCTTGAGCCATTCTAGCAAATTAATTGAACTTGAGGAGGGGGTCCTGGAAACCTCTGATTTATGGTTAGTTGGTTAGAAGTACAGGTGATAACCTGGACTTGCAACTGGCATCTGGAGTGTATGTGTGGGGGACAGTCTTATAGGACTGAAGCCTTAATCTGGGGAATGCTATCTCTGGATAGATCAGAACTGCATTGAATTCTGACACCCTGAGTATTGCTTGTTGGTACAGTGGGGAGCTTTTTCCCATCATGTTGGAAACCCGGTACTCAGAATACCAATTTATTGATGTACCATAAGGACTCAATAAATGTTAGCCATCGTTATCATCATCAGTAATTATAGGAAAGAATTACAGCTTCCACGTTATGGTTTCCAAAATGGTGACAGCAAGCTCTGTTATGATAAAAGGGTGTCAAGGGACTAGAGGTTGTGCATATTTTGTGAGACTCAGTGACCAGAATTAGGAACAAGGAGTGAAGGTAGCTGGGATTAGGATCATTGATTAGAATCATTATGTGGAGCATTTTAACAACTAGACTCTCTAAACTAAGGAATGAATGACTGTTTAAGGTAATGAATTCTCAGTCTCTGGAAATATTGCAAACAAGTTGGTTGACCATTTATCTGGAACTTTGTAGAAAGAGATTCATGTAAAGGGTAACAATTTGGACTATAAATGCAATTGATAAATCCAGAAAGTGCTTTATAAACTCTAGAAGCACTCAAATCCAATAGTTATTATTACTGCCATAATTACTTCTAACAGCTAGAGTACAAAGTCCTATGGTTTTATCTTAGTTTTTGGAAATTATTTTGGTCATTCTTCTTCAAATCTTGTTGGAGAGAGCAGTTAAGAGTAATCACCAAAAGATGAAGATGTGTAGATGGCTTTAAGGCTTTTGTTTATTATAAAATGTAACTGCAGCCTGGTTTGAACAGATGCAGAAGCAGAAGACCTGCCAAAGGGTGCTCAGAAAGTTTATTCTGTTAAGATTAACATTTTTAAAAATAATGATGTATTTTAAACATGAAACTCAAAGAACAGAACTCATTTAATGACAATAAATCACTTTATCAGAGCCCTGGAATTTTTATTAAATAATGTGTTAGATGCAGCACCCCTCAAATCCCAGCTATTAGACATAGTTATGGCTTTCACCACAGTTTCTATATCTCAAGTCCCATATACAAGTAGAATTGCATTAGACCTCTAGTATTTGTTTGAAAGAACATAAAAGGGGAAAATTAAATGGGAATTGAGTTGTGTGCGCACGTGTGTGTGTGCGTGCATATGCATGTGTATAATTTTATGAATATATTATTGCTGTGGATAGAATGGTATCTTCTCCAAATATGCACGTTGAAGCTCTAATTCTCAATGTGATAATTTTTGGAGATGAGCCCTTTGGGAGGTCATTAGGATTAGATAGGTGTCATGAGGTTGTGGGGTTCTTGTGTGGGATTAAGGACCTGTTGGTTTATAAATTGACCCCTCCACACAGAGGGCAAGAAGAGACCAAAGAAGGAGGCAGGCCATCCAGACTGGAAGGTAGCAGTTTTAATAAGCAAGGGAACAACTTATCTTTGAGGTTTATCTTGCCAGAAGACAAGGCCACAAGCTTGCCTTAGGCACCTACCCACCAAAATCTTAGCAGTTTATATATTCAATTATGTAATCAGTCAGGATGGTCTCAGCAATATATTATTTTCACACTTTTGCATCTTTGAAGATGGTTCCTACTGTGAGAATGACAGGCAGAACATGCGTTCCAAGGACAGGGAGAGGGAGAGCCTTCAGTTGCTCAGGTCCAGCTCATGGGTCAACTAGTGGTCACATCCTCTCAGTGATCTCCTTCAGCAGTGCCCTTTTAAGAAGAGGAAGAGATAAATCTCTTATTCTCTTTCTATACATTGCATACAAAGAACAAGTTATGTGAGCACACAGGGAAGTGATGACTACTTATAAGCCCAGAGAAGGGGCCTCAGAATGAAACCTACCTTGCCAACCCCTTGATCTTGGACTTCTCGCCTCCAGACTATGAGAAATAAATATTTCTGTTGTTTAAGCCACCCCATCTGTGGCACTTTATTATGGCAGCCCAGGCTGACTAAAACAATCATCAAGTGGTTTACAGATTGCAAAGTAATATGTGTTCATTTATTCATTCAGTAATCTTTAGTTGAGAATCTAGTATGAAATGAGGCCCTGAAGGATAGAAAGATGGATAAACCACACCTTCTGTCCTTCTGAAATTTATAATGGTGGATGAATAATGTAAATCATAATAGAGTAGGGGCACCTGCGTGACTCTGTTGGTTGAGTGTCTACTTCTTGGTTTTGGCTAAGGTTATGATCTCATGGTCATAGGATCACACCCTTTGTGGGCTTTGCACTCAGTGTGGAGACTGCTTTGGATTCTCTCTTCTTCTCTCTCAAATAAATAAATAAAATATTTTTGTAAAAAAGGCAGAATAGGGCACCTGGGTGGCTCAGTGGGTTAAGCCTCTGCCTTCAGCTCAGGTCATGATGTCGGGGTCCTGGGATCGAGTCCTGCATCAAGCTCTCTGCTCAGCGGGGAGCTTGCTTCCTCCTCTCTCTCTCTCTCTATGCCTGCCTCTCTGCCTACTTGTGATCTCTCTGTGTCAAATAAATAAATAAAATCTTTTTAAAAAAGGCAGAATAGAGTAAGTAAGGAGTTGAGGAAGCTATACCTGATATAATTCTGACTGAGGGATGGTTGACCAAAGGAAGAGCAAGATTTTTTAAACATAGAGAAAATGAGGAGAGAAGCTGTTGCAGAGATAGTGTACAGGCATAGAAGACTGAAAATGTGTAAGCCTGTAAGAAAACTAGTATACAGAGGAATGCATATTTGTCATCTAAACTGATAAGCCTCACTTACTTCTGCAACCTGGCTAGCAAGCTCACATAGTCTAGTGAGAAGTTGAGTGGTAAAGAAACAAAATAATCATTTTCTGGAGTGAAACTGATCTTTTGGGAAATTGATAAAAATATTATTAATGTAGAATTAAATTTTATTTAAAGAGTTACTATGTCTTAAAAAAATCAAACTTCTTAATGGCAGGAAGACTTAGGCTTGCCTCAAACTCACATTTGTGTCTTTACAAGTAGACTTTAAATATAAAGGTGAGCTGCAAATCCTAATAGTAACATAGCTACAATATTTAGGTGGCTCTTCTGGGTGGAATATTTGTGGAGGACAACTGAAGCAAATTAACTAAGGAACTTCAGTTGGGAAGATTGAAATGTTGGTATTGCAACTGATGGCAGAGTGGAGGTAAGGGTCAGGGAGAGTTAGAGAAGTTTTGTAAGAACAGAGGGAAGCTCATCAGACATTTCTCATGCTATCACACCAACTTCCGCTGAGTCAGTTGTCCCTCTATGTGTACTCCCAAAACAGTTTGTCATTCTGTTGATGCACTTACCATATTGTTGTCTGTTTGCCTTGCCTGATTTTCCAGCTAGTACATGAGCACCTTGAGGTTGGGACAAAGGCAGTGATTTTGTAGTTCTAGGGTCTAACATGGGCCTGGAAGATGCTATTTACTTATTTACATATTTGCTGAATGGTAGGTAAACTGATGATATGGCATAGCTAAAATTTTGCAAAATGAAAATTAATAATGCAGGATTGTTGAATAGAATTTGAGAATGGGAGTGGCTAATTTGGGGACCTAGGCAATTGAAGAACATGGATAAAGGCTGCAGATAACATTAGATTGATTTAGTATTTAAAAAAATTTTTTTTTAAATGTATTTGACAGAGAGAGAGAGATCACAAGTAGGCAGGGAGGCAGGCAGAGTCGATTTAGTATTTTTCAAGGGAGGGAGCACCAGCTGAGGGAAGGAGGAAGAATCATTAGTAAACAACTGTTCTCATGGTCTAAATAATGGAGCAAGCAGGATGAAAAAGACAGGCACACAAGGAGCATCAAAACTGGTGTTTGATTAAATACAATAGAAAATCATATTTACGGTGTCACTTTACAATGTCAAGACTGATTTCCATAAACTACACTGGAAAACACTATTATTAACTCATGGAAACTTGAGACATAATTTTCTAATAAACTTCTCATTTTCTTGATGATTCACATCTGTGAATTAGGAGGTGCTCTGAAAGGAAGGACCAGCAATGAAGAAGCCAGAAAGTGCTTACTTAGCTATCACCGACTTGCCTTATGAGGGGTTATTGGGGAACCAATCCCATTTGTATGTATGCTGCAATTCTTCAAGGGTACTGATAGGCTGAAGTTTTATTCCAACGAAAAGGGCTTGTTCTGCAGTGACTGGCTTTACTCCATCAGCTCCTGCAGCATCATATCCCATGCCGAAAACACTCTGCTCTGTCAGTTGCCATTTTCCAATTATTTCCTAGCACCTTTTTCCCTCTGTATCTGTTGAGACAAAATCAAAATTTAAAAAACATGTAGAATTCATAGCTCATAGTAAAACAGACTGCAAAATGCTGAAAGCTTGAGGCTTTTATCTGGCCTGTCAGGAAAAACTCTCCAATTCTAATTTGAATTAGGCCAGAGATGCACAGAATAATTTGAGTGGCTGCTGGTTAATGAGCTGTGGTTTACAGGTTGGGCCTCTGCATGCTTCCCCTGGAGTACATGGCATGCTAAGTTATCCACTCTCATTATAACCTCAGCCCAAGGAGCAGCCCATTTGGAGGCCATGTAATGATGTGATGCTATATATCACAAAAATTAGAGAGAGGGAACAAGAACTGGTAGGTCATCTTGACTCTCCCCTGCTGGGGCAGGCTTGTTTCCCCACACTGTTTCCTTGAGTGCTTTTGTCCAGTCCGGTTTTAAACAACCCGGACGGTGGAGCTCAAACCTCTTCCCTTGAGAGGCCATTTGGCAGTCTAATGGGCTTTGCTGTTAGCACACTCTTCCTTGATGTTCAGCCTAAGTTTTCCTTTGCTCAATTTCATCTCATTACTGCTGTTATTCCGCCTTTGTGCATCCCAAACAATTCCTCTCTCTCTTTCATGGTTAGCCTTTCCTTGTGCTTGTAAATGTTTGCCCCATACCTCTTAGTCATTGCCTAGCCACAGAATGTTTGCTAAAGCTTTTTAAATTTCTACTCTCCTCCATTTATGTCTGGAACTCCCCTCTGAGTTCTTTCCTCTTTGATCAAATCTTTCCTGATTTGTCACGGTTGGGAACAGTATACTGTATTTCATGCTAGCTGATGCTCCTAAGGGCAACACTGGGGCATTCTTCCCCTGCTCTATGACAGATGTGTTTGTATACACAGCCTAAAATTGCATTGCTTCTCTTTGCTGCCAAGCCACACTAAGAAAGTTGAGGCCTGATGTACTATCCAGGGCTCACACTCTGTTGAACCGGAGAGAAAGAAGAGTTACTCACCTGGCAGTGGTGATTGGACATGTGCATTTGGCCATTTTTCTTTTCAAAAGTCTGCTTTAGGCTCCTGGCTTGATTAAAGTTTGATTAAGGACTGAAGAGAAAAACAAATTGCCCAAATAGGAACATTAAAAATAATAATACCTTGTGCCCTGAAGCAGAGCATTCTCTTTTTTTCTTTTTTTCCCCTTTTTACCCTATAATTGTAATGTACTGATGGTAAAGTGAATAAGCTCTAACTTTACCTATTCTCCTTCATGAAAGGAATGAAATGTAGGGTGTTACAAAATATATTTTTTAAGATCATTACAATTTCCCAGTTTAAAAGGATTAGTAAATGAGAGAAAAACAGAAATGAGAAATTATTAAACCTCACCTTTTGCTCCTCAGAGATGAATTCACATGAATGTGGAGGCCAGAATCAACTGAAAAGAGTCTCTGAAATATTTTGCTTCAGTTATATTTCATGAAATGTAAATATATTTGCAATAAAATAATACTTACTGCAACATAATTTGACAGTATTGTGTGGATGTGTTAGCTGTCTGTATTATTTACTCCAGTAATCCTAGTATAATGAAGCAAGAGCTATTTGTTATTTATTGCTCGTGATTCTACTTGTTTGCCTTGAAGTACAGTCATTCTCATTTGTTTAGAGTGAGTCAACTGATTTTCAGGGTTGCATGTAGGTTGGTTCCTGTACCGCTTGAAATGATGTGGCATCATTTGAAACACTGGTCAGGAGAAATCTTATACTATTTTTTCGCCTTGATTTAACTTAGCTTAACCATGTAGGCAGATGAATGTTGAGTTGGCTCTACAATCCTCTTCAGAGCTATGCTATATAAGAACTGCTATAGGGGCACCTGGGTGGCTCAGTGGGTTAAGCCTCTGTCTTTTGCTCAGGTCATGATCTTAGGGTCCTGGGATAGAGCCCTGCATTGGGCTCTCTGCTCAGTAGGGAGCCTGTTTCCCCTCTCTCTCTGCCTGCTTGTGATCTCTCTCTCTGTCAAATAAATAAATTAAAAAAAAAAAAAAAGAACTGCTATGACCCTGGAAGTTTTACTAATAATGAAAGCTGCCATCCAGGTGCCAGGCTACATTTTTTGATTTGTAGGAAAAATATTTATTCATAATATGATTAACAAGTGACCCTGGGTTATCTGCAATGTAATATTTGATCAATTGTATGATATTGAGCTTCATGGGTATTATGCTGGTCACACTTGGTTTTGTGGGAAAAGGCTAAGATTTAAGTTTGGCTCACAGGGAGATTCAAACTTCTTCTTAGAGATAGGACTCTACATAGAAAATTAGAAAACTATCAATGATAGTAAGTCTAATGTTCTATAAATTCATGCTTTTGTATGCTAAGTAATATAGGAGAGCCTGAAAGTGTAATAGTGAGGACAGTGAGAGTTCTTGGGATACAGGCTTAATAGCTATAATGAGCATTTACTGAATGCTTGTTACCTTTCAGGAATAGTGCTAAGTACTACTGATGGATTATCTCTTTTAATCTTTGCTAAAAAAAAACCTCACATTTTACTGATGTGTTTTAGAGAGGTTGAGGAACTTGACTATCACATAGGTATTAAGTAGTCAACTTAAAATTCATACTCATATGGGTTTTTTAAATGCAGAACTTATGGTATTGCTATAAAAGAAGGATTTGAACTTAGCCTGGAGGTGTGGATATTAGTAATAGTTTGAGTGAGGCTTTTATGATATTGGCATCTAACTAAGAAATCTCATAATACTTCACTTCTTCATCAAGCTCACAGCTACTTCCTCTTTTTTTTTTTTTAAGATTTTGTTTATTTATTTGACAGAGAGAGATCACAAGTAAGCAGAGAGGCAGGCAGAGAGAGAGAGGAGGAAGCAGGCTCCCTGCCAAGCAGAGAGCCCGATGCGGGGCTCAATCCCAGGACCCTGGGATCATGACCTGAGCTGAAGGCAGAGGCCTCAACCCACTGAGCCACCCAGGTGCCCCTCATAGCTACTTCTTTGCTCATGGGGTTCCCAAGGAGAGATGTACACAAGAAATAATGGCACATAATAAATGAGGTACCACTCTGCCAGCAGTGTAGGTTTCTGCAAATGCCCAGCATGCATGTATATCTTTCTCTGTTTCCAAATCTTAACCCCACCTGGACACGAAGAATGTCAGATTCCCTCACAACATTTATGGCAAGAAGAGGGACAAAGAGGGCTAGATTTATCTGAGGACATAGGTTCTGGCTCAGACTAATGCTATGGATTATAGGGCACTGTATTACTGCTAAGTAATATAGTAAGAACTCCTATAACCCAGGAAATAACATGGTAAGAACTGCTATACCCCATTGGAGAGTACCAGAGAGAGAAGCTACACCAACATACATGATCCACTAATGCCCTGTCATGCCAAATACTGTGGTTCAATTATATCCATGGAAAAGGATTCCACTCAGATTAATATTCCTTCCTCATTACACGATAATAATGAGGAAGAGAAGGAACCAGACACCCCATGATAGGGGAGAAGTGTGACTGTGAATTACATTAGAAATGGGAGAGTCTTTGGTGTTCTGAATATACAGATTTTGATCAGCCTGTGAGTCATCTGGATGGAGGTATGTGGATGAGTGGACCTATGTAGGTAAGGAGCCAGGCCTGGAGGTACAGGTTGGTAGTCATTTGCATTGAGACGTCAGGAAAGAGCAGAGGGCAAATAGACTGAATCAAGAGAACTCACTGGAAAGGGGTCATTAATAGGAAGACAGTCCAGTAAAAGGAATAGAGTGAAAATGGCAGTAGAAGGTGGTGGGGCAGATGGAGAACAGAGCAGTAACTTTAAAAAGACGAGAATTTCAAGTAGATTCTAGTTATCTGTGCAAAACAGTTTAGAGAGACCTAAAGGGATATAATTTCTAAAAGGAGTTAATAATGACCTTTGAGGACACTACATCAGAAACTAATGATGTACTGTATGGTGGCTAACATAACACAATAAAAAAATAATGACCTTTGAGAAAATAGTTTCAGTGGAATGAAGGGAATGGAAATTTAAATTATGGGTGTCTAGGAGGGAATTGTTAATAAAAAATAGAAGTTATAGAATACATATATCTCAATGGTGAAGGAAGAGTAAGATAGTTAGAAGAGGGAAGCAAGACTCAAGATTATTATTATTTGTATGGAAGAGAGGTAGGAGAAGGCAAAATTGTGAACTGATTATGAATTACAGTAATGCTTATCCCTACCTGATATTATTGTTTGTTTCCTTATCTATTGGACAATTTATTGCCTGTTACCTCCAGTTAGAATGTAAGATTAAGTAGAATGGGGTCATTGTTCACCATGATCAAAGGGTAATTTTCCACTGGAATATAAGCTCTATGACACTTTGTCTCTCTCTCTCTCTCTTTTTTTTTTTTTTGATAGATTCCCAATACCCTAAACCGGTCTTGCTGTAAGTGTTCAATAAATATTTGTTTAATAAATGAATAATTTAATGAATTACTTTCTATTGTCTACAATAGTGCTTAGCACAGTGGGTACTCAAATACCCACATACAATATTTAACAAATTAATGGTGAATAAGAGTTGAATAAGGCAGTGGTAAGACTTAGCAGAAGCTAAATGGCATATTTTTGCATGGGTGAAAGTAGCATGTTCTGTATCTTCCTTTAGAAGTGCTTGATGGCCAAAAGTGATGGAATAATATTATTAATTAGAAAAAAATTTAACATCTTTTGTGACCTCACTATATTTTAAGGTCTATTCTAAGTGTTTTCTGTAATGCAACTTGTTTAATTCTCACAGCAGCCATATGGTGAGCACCACTGTCATCCTCATTATACTAGGGAGAGACTGGAGCACAGAGAGGGTTAGCAGAAAAGATGGTTGAGATGAATCGGGATTTGGAATTATAACTGTTGTAACAGATTAGGGTGACAAATTTCAGTATGATGGTGAAGACAACATTAAAATGGTTTCCTCTGAAGTTCAATATGATGTGGGGCCCAGTGTAATCAGATGAGAATTTAGAACTAGGTGAGAAAGAGGGATGATGAATGGCTTGGTGAAAGTTTTGAAATCATAATATTAGAGTCAAAAGGTATCTTAGAGATCATTTAGCAGATTCCCCTATCTTACAAAAACACTTCGACTAACCTTTAACTGAAATTTTGCATTTTCTTAGATTAAGAAGGTAAATCACAAATCACAGTATTATGATAATACCTATAATTTTGTTACCTACAGAAATCACAGATATTTTCAGATACCTATTATCATAGCAGATAATTTGAGGGTTCATTTATAATCATCTCTACCTCAAAATTAGTCTTTTTTTAGACCTACTGGTAAACCATTTTATTCATTGAATTAATAAAGAGGCATAGATATTATCAAATCATAATTCTGTTTTCAAATATTTGATGACTGTATTTCAGTGTAATTGTCTTTCTTTGTATTCCCATTATTTTATTTTATACATTTAAATGCATTCTTCTGAGAAGGATTTCACAGGCTTCATCAGACTGTCAAAGGGCCTGTGGTCTAAAATGATTACCTCTGAAGAAAAAAACGGAAGCTTAAAGAACTTATGGTACCAGAGATCTTATGGCTAATTAGTGTTTGAAGCCAGAACCCAGATCTCTAACTTCTAATTTAGTGAGACTCTCACCACTACCATTCTGGTACATTTTGGTATGGAGGAGAATGAGAATGGTTTCAGAAATTGAAGAGTTCTGGAGGTGTGATGGACTGAATGTGTGGCCCCAATATTCACATATTTAAGTCCTAACCCCTAATGTGATGGTATTAGGGGGTCTTTGGTTGGTAATTGGGTCATGATGATGGAGCCCTCATAAATGAGATTAGTGTCTCTTATAAAAGTGACATCAGAGAACTCCTTTGCTCTTTCTGCCTATGAAGTCACATGAAGAAGATGGCTGTCTATGAACCAGGAAGAGTGTTCTTACTGGACTGTGAATTTACTAGTGCCTTGATCTTGGACTTTATATCCTCCACTACTGAAAGAAATGAGAGAGAGAAGTAAATGTTTGAGAAGTAAATTCTTGTTCTTTAAGCCACCCAGTCTATGGTATTTTTGTATAGCAACCCAAGCAAAATAAGACAGAGGGCATATGGAATGGTTAGAGATAGGAAATTTCTTATTTCATCTCCTTCAACTCTCTTTTGCATGTATGCTGAATAAAGAGAAAGTAAATCCTTTGGTCTAGTGTAGTGGAGAGAATTTTTTGAGCAACCTCTATTTGGGAAATTTATGCATAGTATTTTGACAAATTCTATTTCTTTTATTTCATTATTAATTCCCAAGTTATCTGCTCAATCTCACCAAAGCTTGAAACAGAACCTAGTCTGTCTTGGATTCTAACATCTCTTTCTGTTGTGTTAAGCTTTTGTAAACCTACCAAACTTTTCCAGAGATGTTTTAATATTATAACTTTCCCACTTTGGACATTGTTTCCATGGAAAGTTTTCCAGTCTTCTTTGTCTTCCTGGAGAGGAAATACATGGATATTTCAAGGGAAAATGAGTTGGGCAATAGGAACCAAGGAAGTGCTAGAAGAAGAGAGGGAGAAAGGAGAGGGTTATTGGGGACATTGGTCTGGAATGCAAAAGAAATTCAATAGGGTATGACCAAGGGGTCTAGCTGATAAGGCTTAGGTGGGTATTGGGTTTAAGATATAGTAGCATAGTTAAAAGATTTGCTCAGGAAAGTTTTTTTGAAGAATGGTGAAGGGGGAAGCTTTGAGGAGTACTTTAGTAAATTGATGAACATGATGGATAGGTCAGGTGCCCTGAAGGAAAATAGGAGGAAGGAACTAACCTTGACTGGGTTTCTATCATGTGGCAGACATGTATACACTCAACATATTATTTCACCTAATCTTTATGTTTAGGATAATTGTGATCCCCTTTTTACATATGAGGAAAATTAGATGCATAAAATAAAATGACTGACTTGTCTAATGTTACAGTGTTGGAAATTGAGATTTCAACTTAATTTTAATTTATACCAAATCCCTTGTATTTTTTTGTGTGCCTTGATGCTTTCCAAAGAATAAGAAGCATTGAGAAGTCTAGGAAATAGGACAAAGTGAGGTCTGTATAGGAATGCATGCATAGATTGGTAATACAGTCTGGGAAGTCTGCCCAAGAAAAAGGCAGAGAGAGGATTAGAGGTTTTGCTACTTTTCCTTTCAGGTGTCTGTTATTGACTATTCCTCCATGTGAGATATGGGTTTCTTTTGGAATGAAAATGACTACATTCCTGTATTACAGTAACACAATATAACAGCCCTCTAAATAGTTTGCTAATAAAACAACAATGCATTGCACAATGTCTTTGCTTCTGGAGATTTTTATTGTAGTATCCTGCTAAGAGTGAACTTTGTTTGAACTGCAATGAGCAAACTATTTGGGAAACAGGCTTTTTTTTTTTTTTTAATATAGTGCATAAGAATAAACTGTCCTAACTGCCAACTTGCAATAGCACATAAACCTGAAGAAAGACTGTCTCATTGCTAAGGATGGTATGTAGCCTTTGAACACACCAGGGCTGAAAGATGAAGGTGTCATTCCACTGAAACAGTATATACTGGCTGGAAATACTTGAAAAATATGAGATGTTGAGGGACACCTTGGTGGCTCAGTTGGCTAGGCATCTGACTCTTGATTTTGGCTCAGGTCATGATCTCAGGGCCATGAGATGAAGCCCCATGTGGGGCTCATGCTGGGCATGGAGCCTGCTAAAGATGCTCTCCATCTCCCTCTACTACTGCCCCCTACCTTTTCACTGCATTCTCTCTCTCTAAAAAAAAAAAAAAAAAGAAAATAGAGGATTTGAGAAATTTGCCATTTCTTAAAAAGCAAATATTTAAAACATAGCTCTGAGATTTTTCTCTCATCTGATTAATCGTAAAAAAAATAGCATACTTACCAAGTTAGATTCTAATATATCTGTCATACTATATCAAGAAATCAAATTTCCTTAATAAAAACGAAGAGCCAGAAATAGTGTTTTTTTTTTGTATTCCATTTTCTTTTGTAGTCAATAGTTAAAAAGTTAAGGAAATAGAAATTAAAATTTTGAGAATGAAAAATTTGTATGAGTAAGTCCAGGTTGTCAAAAATGCTTATCATTTTTCAATCACTCAATAAGCACAGTAAATATAATCAGTAAAAACTTTAGCCATGCAAAGGATTTTTGTACATGTCTATGTGAAATGATAACCAACAATTTAATTCTGTTAAGTGATTAAGTGATCTTCTTAAGTTTAGCTGTGTGTGTGTGTGTGTGTGTGTGTGTGTATGTATGTGTGTGACTTCCCTTTCCCTCAAATATCTCAAAGCAAGGTGTTTTCCTCCCCATTAGGTGCTTTGGGCAAATCTAAATATTACCTGTGCTAAAGTAAAACAGATTTTCTGTTTTTATTTCTTCTTGGATGAACATTTGGCTCTCCTGTTCATTCATCTTTCTTATTTGTTTGTTTATATGTGTCAAATAACTAAGGGTATAGAAAAACAATATTTTCTGCTCTTTGCAATTTTTCTGGGATGCCAGGTTCTGTGAGAGAGTCCTGGCTTATTAATGTACCTGACTTTTTTAGCATTTATCACAAATGTAAATGAACAGTCTATGGTGTAGCCTGTTTTCAGGATTGCTCTGATGATCACGTTGCTATGGTGATAACAGAGCATACAGGTTCAGGAGATAGTATTAGTAATGCAGCAGCTTGAAACTTAATCAGTGCACTGCGACTTCTCCCTCATATTTCAATATCACTTCGGCAAATTGAATTCCAGGCAGTTGTCAGTCCAATGTATTCCCTGTGGTTTCTCCTCTGCAAAATTGCCTCTTTATTCTATACACTGATGATCATGGAGTAATTGAAATCTGCAGCTGTTTGTCATGCTATTTATACAACTCTGTCTTGTAGCCAGCAACCTTTGTATGGTGTGCACTGCAGGTAACAATTAGATCTGGAAACCTTTTTTTGGTTGAACAAGTGAATGATTGTTTTTCCCCCAATACTCCTGATTTCGGATACTTTATATGATACCTTGTTTTGTGAGGGAAAGTTCAGCCAAGGTTTAATCACAGTCTATTAGGGCAGCATGCCGGGCGGGGCTTTCCTTCTTTCCTTCCAATGACTGTGAGACAACTGGAGTGTTGAGAACAAGGGCTCACTCCTCAGGGAAGGTGCCCCCCCAATCCCTGACAATCTGCTCTCCAGCCGTGTCAGAAACAGGACCCTCCAGCCTCTAGTGGCCTTGAAACATTTGCAACAATAGATGTGAAAACATAATTCAGTGTGGAAAAGAAAGCAACGATCGGGGCATATGGCATGGCTGGGGCATGGAATAATGCTTTCTCTTTAGGCTGCTTTGTAATTCAGGAACTTAAGCCTTTTGCTCTTTCCCAGTGAGCTATTCCATTATCAAGTCTCCCTATAGCCCTTTTGGGGTTGTTTAGAGGGTCACTATGTGATTTTTTTTCCCCCTGATATCCAAGGCAACATAAACAGAGCTTTATTTGGAGCCCAGCAGGCAGAAAGTGTCCCTTCTCTCCTCCTTGTAATATGTGCTTACAGAGGAGAGAAGCTGTGGCCTTCCCCACCCAGCTGAAGGTAGATGATTTCATGTTGTATGTTCCCCTCACCAAAAAGGTGAGCATGATCACATGGGATGGGAATGGGGGATTTTCTGTTTTTATAAAATGAATTAAAGAAATGATTGAAGTAAAATCAGATCTTTAGAGATGGGAAGGGATTTGGTGTTTCCTCTTTCACCATGACCCATTAATAGTCTCCAGCATATTCTGTCCTTTACCTAGCATTGACTGAAGACCACAATTACCTGCTTTCCTGCTAAGCCTCTTCCCTGCTGTGTGCATTCTTCTCTCCTCCTCCCTCCAACTCTGGACACTCCTCCCCAGGGCTATTATGGTATTCATACACTGACATTGTATAGGGGTTCTTTGTATAGTTTAGAAGTTACTGAAGGCCCGTCCTGTGAACGATCATTTTATAGTTGTTGTGGAATACCAACCAGTATAAAAAAGAAAGTTGCTAGAGAACTCTTACTAGAATAATCAGAACAAACATGGATTGCATCTCTACCTTGTATAGTCAATGCAAATATGAGAGCTAAGTTTTGCACTATATTGAAATATCAGGGTTTTTTTCCCCCTTAAATTAATCAACAAAGTTGTTCAGCAATTGACAGTGTTCTAACTTAGCTAGCTACCGCCTTCCAGCCAGCATGTGTACCATATGATACCGACCTCTTCACAACACATGACTTCATAAGCCAATGACAAAGCTGAAGATTACTGGCTATTGGGGGATTGATGGTAGCTGGTGATCTTGGGCATCTGTCTCAAGCATCACTTAGATTTATCCTTTCTTTATTTTCTTCAAGTCTTCATAAATATCCCCCACCCCCAATCCCTTTCAATGACACTTTAGTTCAAATGCCAGTGAAACAAATTTCAAGAGCAGAGTTGTAACTAAGGCAGAGGGCACAAGGGTGTAAAGGATAACCAAATTTAAAATAATGTTTAAAAAGATTGTTACATTTACATGTTTACAGCATGTGCACTCCTTCAGCATTACAGGAACAACTGATCTTAATACCTACTTAGCAAGAATGATTGGCTAGAACAGGAGGCCACCAGATGGCTCAGCATTGTTATTAATGCCCCTCTGGGAGCTGCTTCATGAATCACAAAGTTGAGGGCAAACTTTAAGGCTCCAGGTGGCAAAATTAAAACAAAAGACTGTTTCAATTTTTATTTTTTTAAGAAAGAAATGAATACTAAAATGCAAAGTGGAAACACTCTTGCTATATACTCATTGTTACTTATTTATACAGAATTTGCTATAACTTGACTTGCTGTAAGAAACCCCAAGTTGTTTAAATATGTCATGCCATGGGTTTTTTCTTTCTTTTGAATTGTTTCATTTTGAATTATTTTCTTTCCTTGCTTTTTTTTTTCTTGTGCTAGGATTATCTTGTTACAACAAAATTACATGCTGATGATACTAGGAAGTCTGTACAGCTATCACCCTGGGTTTATGGTTTTTTTGTTTTCAAGGACCCCAAATAATCCTTTTCATACCACAGAAAGAATCATGTTCAATTATACTTAGAAGTGGCTCTCCAAGTTCGAGACATAGATTCCAGTCTGAAGGGATCTGGTATTTCTTATTTACTCCACATATGTCCTCAGGAGAGTTGGGAAGCCTGCCTGAACTGGGAAGTTCCTGTCTTGGAACTCTTAGAGGAAATCCCATTATCTTTTCCCTCTAGGAACTGACCAGACCAGGAGTAAATAAATTAATTCTCTAGCCCACCTTGGGTTGCAGAGTCACTGAATTGATTTAAATGTATACATACTCTTAAAATTATTTTGAGTGGCCTCATGGGTGTGTATGAAAACATTGCCTGGCCAAAGGAGCCTATAGATTTTCATTACTTGTGGGCTCAGATCACATTTCTCTGAGCCCTGTTCATTCCACTCAAATGGAACTTGCTCCCCTCAAAGTTCCCTAAGCTATTTTCGGGAGTCCCTGAATGGGTGCCTCATGCATGTCTACAATCTAATATGTTCTTCTATTCCCAGCTCATGGGTCCTCCGAAAGTCTCACCTTGGTCATTGCTAAGGGTATTCATTTAATCCTCAGAAAGGCAGAGACGAGGAGGATTTTCTTTTCAGCTCTATGCTTTATTTTGTCATTTGGGCTCTAAGGCATCTCTATTTGTACCACAATTTAATTATTAACTACAACTTATGTATTATTGCTTTGTGTGTTTTCTTTTGGTCTTAAAAAAGCTTTAATAAATAGTTTAATCAGTTCTCAACTCTTTACAGGTCCTCAACTCTTCACCAACTTCTCAGCTTCTCATGAAATTCATCTGTCAGTCATCTCTACTGCACCTCACAGATATTCAGATCTTCTCCAAGCTGATGGGGGGGATCTTTCAACACTCCATTTCCTAAAACGACCCAGTCTTCCTGATGTGATTATCGTCTCCTCCCAAACAATCCATTTTGATTTTCTTTTTTTGAACTCTCTTCTATGCTCACTAGAGTGAGCATACTAGGCCTGGTAGTATTTTCTTCCTGGGATTAAAGTAACCTGAATACCTCAAGTCCAGAGTAGGTGCTTTGCTTTGTGTTTTGCACAATTAAGATTTGTAGAGTGAGTAGTTCTTCCTAAGAAATGCCTGTTCAAAAGGTAAATTCAAACTTTTCGCAGAGCCAGAGAACTGCTTGAACCTTTGATTTTTCTGTTTTTCTGGGTCTACTTCCTTATCAGAGACACAAAGACCTCTTGGCCAAGTTTAAGTCACAACTTGAGCTCTCAGAAATCTGTGTTTCCCCATCCTTTAGCAGGATCTGGAAGAATGTTGCATCTCTCAAGCATATATCCCAGGAATGGGATCTTAGTCTTGAGATGTAGAAAGATCAAGGTATCTCTACTTTCTTGCTCGTGTGTGTGTGTGTGTGCATGTGTGTGCACACACATGCACACATGTTTCCTAGGTAAGTCAGGGACAGTGTCATCACTGGGCAAATGAAGCTGATTCTGTGTTCACAGCAGCACAAAAGAGAGCAGACTCTGCATACTCATCATGAGGTTCTTTTTTTTTTTTAAGATTTTATTTATTTATCTGACAGACAGAGACCACAAGTGGCAGAGAGGCAGGCAGAGAGAGAGAGAGGGGAGGAAGCAGGCTTTTCCACGGAGCAGAGAACCCGATATGGGGCTCGATCCCAGGATTCTGGGATCATGACCCGAGCCGAAGGCAGAGGCTTTAACCTCCTGAGCCACCCAGGTGCCCCATGAGATTCTATAAAATAGATTGACAATCCCATTTGAACTCCTGGGACATTTGGTTTCACCACTGCAACTCAGATGTAATATAGGAGCTTGTGTGACCTGGTCTTCACTCATTCACTGAATACCTATCTTATACTATGTACCTGGCATTTGTGAAGACAGTCAAGACCAAAATAGTAAAAAAAAAAATCCTGTTCTCATGGAGCTTACGGTCTAATCAGACAATAAATAGAGTATATAAGTAAATTACGTAGCATACCATCTAATGATAAGTGCTAAGGAGAACCATAAAGCAGTGCTGGAGTGGAGATGGGTTTCAATTTTAAATGGGTGATCATCAGGGCCACACCAGAGTGAAGATAAAGAAGGTGAGCCATGAAACTATCTGAGGGAAGAAAGCATGTGGAGGGAAAGCAAGGATGGAGGCTATATGGGAGTGAGCCTGGAATGAAGAAGAGGCCAGTGTGACTGGTGCCGGCTGAGTGTGGAAGGTCAGTATGAGAGAAGACAAGAAATCTTCCCATAGGGTGAGGTCATGGAGGGCTTGCAGAGGACTTCCAGCTTTTACAGTGATGGAGGTGGAAAACAACTGGGAGAATGGAGTTGCATTTCCTGAGGAGGGGAGGTCGTAGGAGAGGCAGTATTGGAGTGGGGCGTGGTGAATGGGAGCTTGGCTTTGGCCATATTAAGTTTGAGGTGTCTGTTAGACCTTCAAGTAAAGCTGCTGAACAGGCTGTTATAGACACAAATCTGAAGCCCAGGGGTATGGGGCTGGAGACATTAAAAAAAGGCATCACCAGCACAATGACATTTAGAGCCATGAGGTCAGATGAGATTCATAAGGACAACAGTAAGACCCATCTGCAGTCAGTGTTGACTAATTTGAAGTGAGACCAGCAGTATGGCTGAAGGTCTACCTCCAGCTGTGTACATCTGCCGGCATGTATGCCCAGAGTTCACAGAGTTAGATTTAACCTGGAGTTTTACCAGGATAGTAAGACAAAGCCTGGAGGGGACAAAGGAGGAGAGACTGTGCAGAGAAGTGATTATAATAATGAATCATGGAAATTATTTGGTGTGGAGGATAATTAGGATATAAAGGGATATTCAAGGAAAAGTGGTAGGATCAATGGTTATACATCCTGGTGGTATAGAAGAATTGTAGGAGCTGGGGTTCTCCGAGGAATAAGCTGGAAAGAAAAGAGGGGGAGAAATGGGGATCCGGATGCTTTTACAGGGGCTAAGGAAGTGTTGGAGTTATTTGTAATGACAGAATTTATGGCTATCATTTCAGGGTGGGCCATGACCCTTGCTAACTATTGTGAAATAAGTTTAGTGAGTCAAGATCAGCATTATTAAAATAAAATAGGGTAGAATGGAAAATATTAGAGTGTGTTAGAAGTAACAAGGACAAATATTGCTTTGTGGCACGTTTTTTCCAATTACATATATTATATATAATTCACATATTCATATAAATTATGTACATAAACAGGTCTATTTGTAATAGATCACAGTACAAAATGAATTTCTTAATTCAAAACAAGGTCAGGAAGCTTAGAAAACACTCCAGGTTTTGTTCATGGGAATGAGTAGCTGAAGATAAGGTTATTGGAGGTGTTTTTGTGTCTTGAACAGTCTAGAAAAAGCCAACTAATTCCTCAGCCTCTGGTGTGTGGTGAAAGTTAATATGCCATCATGCCCCAACTGATGACACACTTATGAGTGACTCAGGTCAAATTTGAAAGTCTTCTTCACAATTAAGTACCACTAAAGCTGTTCTTCTCTTTTTCTGTCTCTTACAAGTATGCATTCCTTTAAAAACTAGATAAAAAGCTAGCCCTATTATGATCCTATTTCCAAATAAGGTCACATTCTGAGGTATTGGTGTTCCGTCATTAGGTCTTTAACATATCTTTTGAGGGGACAAAATTCAATTCCTAGCAGTGAGCATTTGGGAAGCTATGAGGGGCTCTAGCTGGCAGAAACTTAGTATGGAGGATTGGGGGCTTCCATGGCTGGTGTGTTATTGGCAGGACCTAGAGAGCACTAGCTGGATACATTGATGACCCATAAATCAATTCGGTCATGGATACTCCTGTTTTAAACTTCACAGTTACACTGGGTGGAAATAAACAAATAGGAGAAATTACTATGTAAAGGAATTACATTCACATCTATAAAACTCTTTTGAACCATGTCTGAAACAGTATCATGTCTTCCCTAAGGATCTAACCATATCACCATCAGAGTGAACTGCAATTTCAGGGAAAGATGGCTTCAGTGTGAATTCGGCGAAGGGCGAGGTGTGTTGCACAACACCTGGCAAATTACAAATGAGGTACACAGAAACCGCTGATTGTCAGCCAGAGTCTACTCTCTGCACGCAGCTCCTCAGCAATGGGCAGGAGAGTGTGAGCACCTAGGAGTAGGGGTGAGCTTTGAAGCAAATTGCTTTTTCTACAAATGTTCTTTTCTTTCCAAGCTTACTTCAGTGCAGGTGTGTCTCCTGAATAAGTAAATTTCAAGGACCAATTTATAATCTTGGAGTCATTCTGTGGACACTGTGCTAGTCATTGTCAGTAGCACGTTTGGGGACTGGAAGGCACCAAGGATTATGGTTCAGACTGAGGAACAGGGGGTTAATATTCAGGCAGCTTTTCTTCTTACTTGGTTTCTTAAAGAGAAATGTTCTTTCCTATAAAAGGACCCCTGCTGTCCCAGTTTATGCCTTTCTCATCCCTTGATAGGTGAAGTATTTAATTGAATTAAAATTAGGAATACTGTCACATGTTTACATCCCATCATTATTTTAGCAAACTTCGTGAAATGTTGAACTAAGGCAGGGGAAAAAATTAAAACAGTGAAAAAGGTACATACTGAAAAGAAAGTTCCTGCCTCCCAACATCATATTCTTGTTTTATTTTCATAAGAAATATAATAAGACTTCCTTTGGGTGTTGTCTTCATTTGTAAAGTGGCCACTCCTGCCTCTTTGTCAGTAGGATTGGTGTGACAAGTTGCTCTGCCAGGAGAGAAAATGGTTTCCTGATAACTAGACTCTTCTTTCAGCAGCCAGTGTCAAGAATTTAAAGATGGCATCAGGAAGAGGAGCAGCACCCATGATCCAGCATGATCCAGTCACCTCTGGCATCTGCATGTTGTACCCGACACTCAGAGTGAACCAAGTGTAGAAACTTGCAGGTTGAACTTGAGATGGAAGTATGATCCGGGAGGTGAGATTATTTTTTTCTCATTAGAAAAAAGGAAGAGTGGGCTTGAGAGATTGTTCTGTGTTTGGATGGAACTTAAAAGGAGGTGATATAGGTAGTCCTCATTCAGATGCCCCCTGGGTGCTTCCATCCTCCTGGGAAAATTTGGTGGTTTTCCCAAGGAAGGTCAAGCCTGCTCAGGAAATTCTAAATCACATCAATTTTTCCTCCACAACCCCAGAAGCCAGTTTCTGGTTTAAAACCTTACAACTTGTTAGGAGTCTTTTGCTCTTGCTGTGTGGACCCCAACGAAAAAGGTATTATAAAAGGTTATTGCAGCCATAGAAGCCCTTAGGATTGATAGGGAAGAAAATGCAAGTAGGCATTATAAAAGATTACTTTTTGTGCCACTAATGATCACTTTTGGTTTTGGTTTTCCTGAACACTCAGGAAAGAAAGACTGCTCACAGGAAAGGAATTCGTTGCAAAAGAATAATTGTCCAGTATATTACACAGCACAGTGGGGTTATAATGAGTATGAGAAAGTGCAGTATCTAACCAACCTTTAGAGTTACTATAATAGTTTGATTCAACTTCTCAGACAGAATGCTGAACAACCAGATAGTTTTGCCCAAAGGATCAGACTACAATTGTTTGAAAGTTTCTTGGGGGAAATGCAATTAGTGACAAGATTTAATAAAGCCAAAACAACTAAATGTGATGAAATGAGCCCCTATTCTTTTGTTCTTTCTATGTAATGTAAGAAAATAGCAAGAAAAGGATTACATTATAACTAAATGAATTAAACAAAGCTCCAAAACATAAATTAGAGTTTAACTATGCCATTAAAAACTAATTTAATTTGCAAGCCATCATTACTAGATAATAAAGACCCATTGCAAAATGTACAACAATATCTTGTGAACATGTGAAAAAAAACAAGTAATAAATCTCATTGAGCAGATGAGTTTCTGTTACATTAGCAGATAAAAATGCTGAATGGATGTTTCAGTATATAATGAAAACTAGCAAGAAATGGAACAATTGGTTTCCTTTTTTTTGAAGGAGGAGGGAGACTTAAATGGTTTTATAGTTAAAGGAAGGCCTGAGGGAAAGTTAGAGAAGTACACACAACGCATGGAGTTGGTGTAATGAAACCTGCTCTCAAACCAAGACAAAAAAGGGCATTTAAATATTTGTCATATATGAAATATAGTATAGTCTACTTCATTCAAGTGCCAACAGTATCTTGTTTTAGCTAATTGAAAATCTGATGGTAAATGCAGCCTTTTCCCTATGGTGTATCTTATTAAATTGTGCTGGAAAGAGCAAGGTATACATAAAAAATTCAAGAGGTGTGAATAAAAAATGTGTTTCTTCTGGGGTTATTATTTTAAAACTTAGAAAATATCATTAACATTTCCTTATCTGATTATAATACAATGAAAATGAGTTTCAGAAACTCATTTTATTGGAAATGAGTTTTAAATGTATATTTTGTAATAAAATAGCTAATGAGCAGTGTTTTCCCCCCTACCCCATACCTGTACTGGGTCTCAGGCAGAGCCTAGTTGGAGCCTGCAGGTAGAATCCAGCACCCATTTACTGACAGTCATCATGGAGTCTTGACAGCAGATGGCAGTATAACCTTGTTTTTTTCGGTCTGTGCCAACATTTGAAATTAACATAACAATTTTTATGGCATCGGAGCATTAATACAGGGTGGGAAAGAAAACTTCTGTATTTCCCCTGCTTGTATCATTTCCTTTGAGGTTCAGTGACTGTGCAGTGATCTGCCTTTGAAGGACTTGACTGATTCTTCCACATCACGGTGCTCTCATACAGGTTTTTACATACAGGTCCCAGGCTTAATTATTGTGGTAATAATTTTATTACATTTCTTAGTGACTTGATATGGCTGGACATGCTCATTGTTAGAGACTGAATGTTTGTGTCTTCTCCCCCACTCATATGTTTAAGTCTTAACCCTCCGTGTGAAGAGATGAGGAGGCAAGGCCTTGGGGGTGTCATTAAGTTCACATAAGGTCATGAGGGGCTGCCCTTAAGTGTAGTGGAAGAGACACCAGAGTTTGTCTCTCTACCACATGAGGATACAGCAAGAGGATGGCTCGTCTTGATCTTGGACTTCATCTTCTATAACTGAGAAATATATGTCTGTTGCTTAAGCCACCCAATCTATCATATTTTGTTATAGCATCCCAGCCTGGCTGAGACACTCATTTACATTTTATATTCTGTTGTGAAATCTTCATGTTGAAAAGGGTTAACTTCTAGCTTAAATATTATGCCACCTGTGCAGCAGTACCTAAATTACTCCTCACTAGATTGTAAGCTTCTCAAGGACAAATGTGATAGTTTTGTTCTTGAATCCCTGACACTTCATCCAGTGTTGGGCATTTTGTTCTTACTCAAAAGAATTTGTTGAACTGACTCAAGTCTGGTCTGAAGGCTCACAAGAAGTAAGTTTTTACCTATGGCTCCCTTTTACAGAGCTACTGAAAGAAATATTTAAGGAGAAGCCAGGAATGTTTGCCTTATAAAATGCAGCAAAATACCCCTAACTTTATTTTGCTGAGCATAAAGAAACTTTACTGATCATAGTAATCAATAGAAAATGGTATATTGAGCTTCATTGCCCAACTCTGAAATGGGGCTACTTTCTAACAGGAACTTTCTTACAGTTCATTACCAAGAATGGAAAAAATTTAAATCTAATGAAATAGCAGGGGAGACAGAATGTCAATACTAAGGTGAAATGAACCTTTAAATGCAGAATTATCAATAAATGTATTATTGATTTGGGGAGAGTAGTCATAGATACAGTCATTTATTTATGAAACCACTTATTTTTATAAATGATTTATTGCAGAAGGAGTGAGGAAAGACTCTGTTTCATTTCAAAATGCTGGATGCAAGGAGATGAAATAATTGTCCAAATGACACTTTTGCTGACTACATTTCCTTTATTTATATTACTTTTAATGCCATAGCATTCTTTATTATATTATGTAGTAAGTAACATCTTAAAATTTCTAAGTTGGAGGACACCATGTATAAACTACTATGAATACGGAAACATTTACTGAGCCCCTGGGACTTTTAACTGGAGAACACTCTCCCCACAACTCAAGTTTACTTGTCTTCACGATGAGATTTACGGGTTTCACATGGCAAAGAGGAATGTCAGTGCTGTGCATCTCCCATTCCTCACTGCAATAGCATCTTGCTAGCACCAATTTCAGGACCCTCTTGTCTTTAGAGGAGAAGGATTCTTCCTGGCAGAGGGTTTTCCTGTCAACACTTGGGCAGACTGTGTGGATTACAGGGCCCAGGGTGCATGTGCTCTGCTCCAGTTGTGATTACTTAGTACCCAGGCAACACACTTATTCACAGGCTCCTAGGTTTTAGCCCTGGCAGGTCTTCTTTTGATATAATTCATTCAAATGTAATTCATAAAAGGAAAGGAAGAGGCTGCTGAATTTGAAACAGACTTTGCCTGGTCCTTTTGCATTTGAAAAGTGTTCTTGCGATTTATTTTTAGTGATTTAGATTAATATAGGCCCAGTGAACAGTTAAAGCTTTGTAAAGCTTTGTTTTATAGGGAGGAAAACTGAGGTACCTAAGGAGTTTTGTGTATCAGCGATCTGTTTGTTGTAGAAATGAGGAAGATGATCAGCTACTTATCTCTGTTTTTTTTCCTCTTAAGGATCAAATAAAAAATGGAAATTAAAATATGCTCTGAGTATGACCATTCTCATTATTATTATTGGTGGTGGTGAGTACAGGCCTTGGGAGGGGGTAAATCACATTTGATGCCATTGGGCCAATGATTTGAGGAGCAGTGATTTTAGTCAGTTGCAACTCACATCATTATGACAGTAATGGGAGAGTAGTCCCAGAATCCTTTGCCTTTTCCTGAGAAACAAAGTAGATCATACTTCAACAAAAACCAGACTGATAGGACTGTCTTCAGAGATCCTCTCCCACAACTGCTGATTTGTGTGCAGGAAGAGGTGGGTGGGAGGGGGGAGATATACTGTGTTGGAAATAATTTTCTCTTGTTCTGACCTTCTTAGTGGCAAAGGTCCTCAGCAGGGAGTGGATGTTAATCTAGAGGCCCCTGCTTATTTTATTCACCACGCTAATTTACACTAAAGAAGACAACTTGGCATTCATTTGTTCCTAATAGGGAATTGTACATTCAGGTGGTGGTATTTAGCAGCGGGTTCTGCTGTTTCTTCTTCATCCTGGTGGTACATTGGTATTGCTTCTCACTGAGTTAAATTGTAGTAGGGAAATATGAAAAGAAAGCTCAAAGATGCTGTCTTGTATGGAACATAATGCACAGTTATAACAAACAGAGCTTGATAAAATACCAGCAGCAGGGAGCACAGTTATTTATTGCCTCAAGGGAAAATGAAGCAAAATAGCTACAAATTGTTTAAAATATGTTCTCCCCCCCCACCCCGCCCCATATTTCTTGAGCTTCATTCTCTTTGGCTCTGAAACAGAAAAGACCTTTGTTATTTTCTAAGCCAAATTCTGCCTTCCTTGGTGTGCAGTGCCTGTCTTGGCTTCATGTGAAGGAATGAGCTTAAAATAAACTCTAAGAACAATTACCTCAGAACCATTACAAAACATGTGCAAAAAGCTAAGTGTGTGCCTCCTGGTAGATATGCCTCCAGGGGTCCTGGTGTGGGAGCCCTGGCTTGGGAGCTAGCTCATCATAAAGGCATCTCACATTCCTGCTTACCACGGAGAGGATCCTGAGGATGCCCTCTCTTATTTCATGGGCAATATTAAAGAGTTAGATGCGTTGAGTACTGAGTCAAGGGTAAAAAACTTAGGGAGTGCCAGGCTTTGTGGAGAACCTCTAATTTCTGTCTTCCCACAAATCCTGTAGTGGATTTCCAGATTTCCATAATTTCTGATTCATGCTGCATCATTACATCATTATACAACAATGAGAAGCTTACATGTAGGCATAACCCCCTGGCAGAGAGCTATGTGTTTCCTGGATCATCTAAAAATATTCCATGCTTCGCTGACATGGCTGACTTCAAAGATCTGTAGTAACCAAGAGGAAGATTGTCTCTACTGGGCTGAAGGTGTGATCATAAATGTTGTGAAAGTATGTGGAAACCCCTATGTTCAAGGCAGCAAATGACCACACTTTATCATTGAAACCTGTATTATTTTGGTAATGTGTTCTACAATCTTCACTTTGTTCTTCACATAAGAACATAAGGTCAATTAGAGTATAATTATTAAAAATAAAGAATAAAATGGAATCTAGTTAATGATAGAGACTGACAATGTATGGGGGACTAGTAAAATAACTGAACATAGAATGTATATGCCTACAGGCTTCTAGGGATTATTTTAGTAAACAGTGCATGCTGCTGAGATAAATACTTACAATTAGTTCTCAAATAAATGCTAAGAAGTAAAAAAGCAAAGATCTAGAACTACTACTCCAAGTCCAATTTAGAGACCAGCTGCTGTAAAGTATTCTGGGTTAGAACCATCAAACTGAGCTGAGAAGTGTGGACAAACCTTTGAGGTACAGATGCTGCTATTTAACAAAATCAGTCATGCAAAACATTGGTTTGTTTAGCTTTCTTAAGTAGAAACAGGATAAAATATTTTGCAGAAATGAATGAGTAAGAATGTGGTGATAACCTTATCAAAACATCAAGAATGATTGCCTAAATGAACACAGCTAGTGAATGGCAGAGGAGCGAAGGCAAGTGCAGAAATTGAGTATTACTCAGCTAAAGCCAGTTTGGTAGTTCTGAATAACATTTTTTTCCCACATAAGTTAATTGGTTGGCTATCTTACCAATCTGGACAACTACTATGCTTCAGTATTAGCTAAGAATATGATGTCTTTTTCTGGTGTTTATATTTGTCAATTCTAGATTATTGATGTGTTTTGGGTTAGTGGGGTCCACTTTGTTATTATATCATTGTCCACAAATTATCACTTCATTAACTCTGCAAGAATTGATTAAATATATCCTTGGGATTTCTGGGGTTACAGACATGGTTAAGACTTGCTTCTTCTTCTTTTTTTTTTTAAAGATTTTATTTATTTATTTGACAGACAGAGATCACAAGTAGGCAGAGAGGCAGGCAGAGAGAGAGAGAGGGAGGTAGGCTCCCCGAAAAGCAGAGAGCCTGATGCGGGGCTTGATCCTAGGATCCTGGGATCATGACCTGAGCTGCAGGCAGAGGCTTTAACCCATTGAGCCACCCAGGCGCCCCTAAGACTTGCTTCTTAGAACTCTCAAGGAGTTTACAGCTCAGTAGCAATATAAGGACAGGGGCTTATAAATAATAATTGAACAAAGTGCATAGTGAGTGTCAAAAGTTAGATCCACTGTGCTTTAGGCAGCTCCATTTAAACCTGGAAGCCAGGGACTGGATGCTCAGCCACATGCCCGTGGTTTGACCTCAGCAGTTTTCCTGACTTTTCTCAGCTAGATATTAGAATGGATATTTTTGTGAGTATCAAATATATAAAATATGTGAAAAAGTGCCCTAAGAATGTACCTTGCTCCCTTCTGGACTGCAGGTGGGATTCAGATGAGGGTAATGTTGCATCTGGCTGAGGGATTTTACTAGGAGGAGTATTTAGTCAGCAACCTTGAATGGAAGGTTAGGTTTCAAAAGCTGGGGGTTGGGTGGGGACATTTCATTTTAAGGGACAAAGCTACACAAAGCAAAAAAAGAATGATATTTAAAAAAAAAACACTTTGATAAAATAATGTAACATAAATTTACTGTTTAACCATTTATATTTTTTAAAGATTTTATTTATTTATTTGACAGATAGAGATCACAAGTAGGCAGAGAGGCAGGTACAGAGAGAGGGGGGAGGCAGGCTCCCCGCCGAGCAGAGAGCCTGATGTGGGGCTCGATCCCAGGACCCTAGGATCATGACCTGAGCCAAAGGCAGAGGCTTTAACCCACTGGGCCACTCAGGCGCCCCCTGTTTAACCATTTAAATGTACATTTCAGGGACGTTAAGTCATTCTCATTATCGTGTAACCATCGCCACCATCTAACTCTTTTTTTCAGCAATCTTTTTCATCTTGCAAAAATGAAATTCTGGACTCATCAGATAATAACTCCTTGTTGGAGAAGCTCATCAAGAGGACATAAGTGCTGATTGGCCCCTGAACTGGACCCAGGCTTCTTACCCCTTCCCCTGTCCTTGGAATGTATATCTACCCACCACTCCCACTGTAGGAACCATTTTCAAGGGTGAAGCCTTTAGAGAGCAATGTGTTGTTGAGACCATCTGGTTGAACACATGACCAAACCCTGTTAAGGCCTCCATAGAAACTTTTATGATTCTGACAGGTGGATGCAGAGATCTATTTATCTCATGGCTGCTCAAGACAAGTCACAAAGAGAGGTGTAAGTTCTCTCTTTGCTTTTTGTGTAAGGGGGCCATTTCAGATTTCACCCCCAAAGTTCCTGAGGTTGCAAACCGACTTTCTTCCTGCCCTCTTCCTTTCATTTCCTGACAACCACCCTTCTGCATTCTGTCTCTATGAATTTGACTACATACCTCAAATAAGTAGAACCAGACAGTATTTGTCCTTTTGTGACTGGCATATTTCAGTTACCTAATGTCTTCAAGGTGCATTCATGTTGGAGCATCTGTCAGAATGCCCTTCTTTTTTTAAGGCTGATGAATATTCCATTGCATGTATGTAGCACATTGTGCTTATCCTTTTATCTGTTAATGAACACTTTTGTTGCTTGCTCTCTGTGACTACTGTGAATAATGCTGCTATGAACAGGGTATACAAATCTCTGTCAGAGACCGTTCTTTTGGGTATATACCTAGAAGTGAAATTATTGGATTATGTGGTAATTCTTTTTAAAAATTATTTATTTATTTATTTATTTATTGAGAGAGAGAGAGAGCAAGCAAGGGGAGGGACAGAGGAAGGGGAAGATAGAATCTCAAGCAGACTCCTCACTGAGCATGGATCCCGATGTGGGGCTTGATCTCACCACTCTGAGATCATGACCTGAGCAGAAATTAAAAGTCAAATGCTTCACCAACTGAGGCACACAGGCGCTCCTATGGTAATTTGTTTAACTGTTTGGGGGAGCATACTGTTTTCCATAGTGGCTGCATTATTTCCATTTTCACCAGCAGTGCACGAGGTTCCCAAGTTGTTCAGATTCTCAAGAACATTCATTATCTTCTGTTTTTGTTTGTTTGATTGTTTTGATAACAACCATCCTAATGAATGTGAAGTAGTATCTAACTGTAGTTTTGATTTGTATTTCCCTAATTATTAGTGATGTTGAACATCTCTTCATGTGCTTACTGGCTTTTTGTGTATCTTCTTTGAAGAAATGCTTATTCAAGTCTTTTGTCCATTTTTTTGACCAGTTTGTTTTTGAGTTGTTGAGTTGGAGGAGTTCTTTATATATTCTGGATATAAGCTCTTACCAGATATGTAATTTGCAATTATTTCTCACACTCTATACATTGCCTTTCATTCTGTTGATAGTGTGTCCTTTAATGCAAGAACTTAAAATTTTGATGTAATCCAATTATCTATTTTTCTTTTTTTGCCTGTGCTTTTAGGGTCATATTCTAAAAGTCATCAGTCCTGAAAGCATCATCATGATATTTTCTTCTCTGTTCTGAGTTTTATAGTGTTAGCTCTTAACATTTAAATCTTTGGCCTATTATGATTTAATTTTTGCATATGATATAAAGTAAAGGCCCAACTTCACTCTTTTGCATGTGAGTATCCAGTTTTTGCAACACTATTTATTGTTGAAAAGGCAATCTTTCCCTAATGAGTGAAATGTTTCTGAAGGATGGAACATATGAATGCAGTAGTTAAGGATTGGTCAAACAATAAGCCAAAGAGTTTGTGGTCATATTCTAGATTGAATGTAGGACTCAGTAGTTTGGACTGAATTTAGGAAAGACTAAGGTGTCACTGCTTAGGGCTGAAGTTTAGGAAAACAGATCTGTAGTCTAGTGCAGGGTGGGTTAGAGTGGAAGGAAGTGTGCAGTATAAGTGTGTTTGGAGGCAAAAGAGAATATTGTAGAAATGTTTCCTTTTGTTTGTTAACACTCATATCTGGTATAGAAACTCCCAGAAATCTTATTGACTGATAACTTTTACATTTTTATGATCTATAAAGCACTGTTAATGAATTTTGCACTCTGAATTGTTTTTCTCATCAAAGATTTGATGGCTTATCATTTAAAACTTGAAACATAACAGAGTGGCATAAAGAAAAAATTGCAAACCACTATTAATCCCATAATCCAGATGTTATTGCTGCTAATATTGGCTGTCCACAAGTCTAATTTTATAAACATATGTATTTTACATAACTAAGAATAATACTGAATGTGAAATTTTCCATTTTTTTATTTCACTTGGTGTTGTTTTGTGAGTGCTTTTCTCTGCCATTTTGATGAATTTTGAAGTGTATTTAAGTAATAGGTATTGCAAAGGAAGATAGAAGAACTGGTTTGAATCTCAGCAACAGCACAGACTTGCTCTGTAACCTTTATCCAGATATTTACCCAATCACAACCTTGCTTTCACTGCCTGCAAAATTGGATCATACTGGCTACCTCTTTCCCGAGGGCACGATGAAGAGCAATGAGGTAATGCTTTGGAATTGCTTTTTCTCCCCTGTAAGAAGGGTGCTATGCATGTACAGATTACTGTATCACATTGGGCCCTTGCTGAAGCCACTGGTGGAACAGGGGCAGAACCACTTTCTTCCCTTCTGTACCATTAGCCCCTGCATCCCATCTCTGTGAACTTACGGGCCTGCTTTCTATATGGAAGGCTTATCGCATAAACACACAGCTGCATTGTGTTGCCGCAGCTACAGAAAATATTTATGGCATTGAAAGCAGTTATTCTAGATGATTTGATTAGCAGCGCATCATGAACTCACAGTCACTATCAGGAGCATCCACTAGCATCTCAGTATTCCAACTTCATGTATTCCTCTAGTTAGAGTTCTCCTTGTTCTTTAACTCTGAGGTGGCTGCTGCCTCTGCTGACAGCGTTCCCATCTGTGAGAATAAGTGTGACTGTGCAACCTGCTGTCCTTGCCAACTGTGTGAACTGACACTTCCTAACTGTGTCATTTGTCTGCTCATTGCAGGGCCGGCATGTGTTAATGTATCTTCCTTATTCTACATAATGGAGTAGGCAAGGTGATTGTTTGATCCCTTTCTTCTGATTATAGGATCCCAGGTTTATCTATCACATCTGCCCACAAGCCCTGCCCATAATAAGTGCTATGACTCACAGGTATTCATGGAGCAAATTTCTTTGGGGACATTGACTACATTATTCATTTCATAAGACCAAGGTTTTTGTGTTCTCTGCAAACTTCTTTTCACCCTGAACCCACCCACTGCTCAGTTTTCCACAGATGGTAACTGAATAATTTCTCTGTAGTCTTTATGAAATTAAAAGGCAGTAGATAGAGCGACCTTCTTCTTACATTGAGAACTTACAGTTGACAGCATCTTTGAAATCACTTTAAGTAGTTCTTTAAACGGCCATCCTTTAAGCCACCCATGGTGTAGGAATCACATATGTGCATTTTAAGATGAGTGCATCTAGGTGTGAAGTACTTAGTCTCGCCCTGTGTAAGTGGCCAAATCTGGATACTAACATCAGACTCTCCACTCCATTCAGCGCTCCACTCACTGCAGTGAGAGAAGAGGAAAATGATTTTCCAAGTGGAGCAATGAGAAATAAGAACTCAAAATAAGAATTTAGGATAGCTGTATTTTAATCCCGCACTTTTGTCTTGACTTGAGTCTGTGTGATGTTAGTCAGCACAGACTAACCTTCTTGCCTTATACATTGTACAGAATCTGAAATAGCACTCCGGACAGTCAGCAAAGCCTCGAAGTCTTATTCTGTTCTCCAGATCAAACGGTGAACTGTTTGTTTTGCCACAGAGACCTTTAAATATCACACCCATGTGGACAAAGCCTCCAGCATCTAGAGAAATCTGCCCAAGTATCAGGAATATTTGAAAGGGCATTTCTGAATAGCAGCCTTTATGCTTTTATTTTTGTTACACTTTATCTATGCATTTTGAAATTCATTCCCAGCCCAGTTTTATTAATCCTGCTGCCTCCTCTATGAGGGAGGGAGTGCATCTTTTATCTCCATTTTACAGATTTACAGACTGAGTGACGGGCTGTGTCGAGAGAGGCTTTTCAGTTTCCTGACTTACAGAATCTAATAATGAGAATGGGGGTCCTCTTGAGCTCCTCTGCTCCACGTTATTTCCAATTTGCTTTCTCATCTCAAGAGGGCATTTTCATCCTTGATTTTTGGATAATTGTTTCAAGTTTTATTTGCACCACCAGACCTGTAAATTCTTTTGTTCTGTAGAAGGCCTGGTCAGGGTGACATCTCTCTCTTTTTTCTAGGAGGTAGGGGAGTGGGGATGGGAGATAATCCAGTAGAAAGACCTGCACCAAAATGAAACATTTTCTTTGCTTTTAATTCTGGTTAGTTTATTATATGCTGAAGGTTTAGATTTAGACTTTAAAAGAACTGGCAATAATATCTATGATAGTATCATTTACAATCGGTAATGCAATACCTAACTTATTTATATCTCCTAGTACTGCTTATAAACACATAAATATAGAGAAGCCAATATTAGAAAATTAATTGGAAATCAGAAAGTATATTTACCAAGTTTTTTTTTTTTCAAACTGTGCTCAGAGAAACTAAGAATGACTTTCTATTTTCCATGTACAAAGCTATATACAATTGGCATTACAAACTGGTTCTTGCTGGCCACTATGCTAGAGAATGTGGTTTTTGTCTATACATTCCTTTAAAAAAAAAAGGATAATCATAACAGGAACTGTGTGATGTGCTTGATGACTCAAATAGCAGAGAGGTCCTATATGCTAGTTCTGTGCCTTGTTCTGTAAATACATGCTGAAGGGATGAATAAATGAGTGAATGAGTGTATAAACTGAGTTGGATAAAGAAAGCTAATAGAAATAAACTGGACATTGGAGGGCAATTCATGTGATACTTGTTAGGAGATCAATAGGGACAGCCACCAAGACTCTATTAACTGGCCTAAGGAAAGTCAGGTGGGAAAAGTTATAAAGTAGGAGGTAACTTTTAAGAGTCTCTTTCCAGTGAGGGAAGATAATCTAGAGAAATGGCAAGGGCACTGAGCTTAGCAGGCCAGTTATAACTCTCCTAGTTTCATTTATTTAATCAACAAATATGTATTGACTGTCTATCCTGTGCCAGGCATGGTGCTAGGGCTGAGACTACAAAAATCAACCCAGTTATGGCTTCTGTCTTAAGCACAATTCAGATGGAGGATGCAGACTGGAAAGCTAATGATATGAATGTAATATTATTTATTAATTTTTAAATTATTAATATTATTACAAGTATCTGTAAGATTTGTCAAAATGCATAAAAAGGGAGTGGTCACTTTGCTTGGCAGAATTAGAGAAACTTTTATAGAGAAAAGAACAGGAAAAGGTTTAGTTCTGTGTAGGAATAGCACCTCAAAGTAAGTGAGACATCCCAGAGCATGGGATACCAGAGGTGAGGGGTGGGGGTGAGGGTCTCCTTGGATTAGAAGTAGGGGCTATGTTGTGTGCATGACTGTCTGAGGAGCACTGTATCAATAAAATGATTTTAATGTGTCTTCCAGCCTTGAGGCTTTATGGTAGTTAAAAAATTATTGCTGGCCTCAAGGGACTTATCAAATCCTTCATTAATTTGCAAAATACCATTAAGGAGGGGCGCCTGGGTGGCTCAGTGGGTTAATGCCTCTGCCTTTGGCTCAGGTCATGATCTCAGGGTCTTGGGATGGAGCCCCACATTGGGCTTTCTGCTCAGCGGGGAGCCTGCTTCCTCCTCTCTCTCTGCCCGCCTCTCTGCCTACTTATGATCTCTGTCTGTCAAGTAAATAAATAAAATCTTTAAAAAAATGCCATTAAGGATTTACTATTCACCAGGCTCTGTTGTAGGTGCTCATAATACAGTAGTAAGCAACATAAAAAAAGTCCCAGCTCTTATGGCGCTTATACAGAAAGGAAAATAGATCACAAGCAAAGGAACAACAAAGAAACAAATAATGTCAGATATCACTATCTGATAATTATTGATAATTATTATTATCAATAATAATAATCATTAATAATCAATATTAATATTAATAATCAATAATAAATATCATATAATTATAATTATATGATAATAATTAGTGATAATTATTATGAAGCACAAAAGCGAATGGTGTAGGTTACATATGAAAATCATGTAAGTTTTACAGTAAGTTGATAATTGAGCAATATTATATGACAGAGGAGACAGGACATATATATAAGCACCACAGAATGAGATAGTATGTGATAAATGTTGAAAGAGACAAAATATAAAGAAATAAATGAATATTTCTTATGTTCATATGTCAGACAAAACTCACAATATGCCTAAAAGTCATTATCTGTAGCAACATAAAGTTGAAAGAACTGAGAATCAGAGAAGTTAGGTAACTTTTGGCACAATAGCTGGCTTCAAACTCAAATTTGTCTGAATCCATAGCTTGGGCTCTGCTCCACTCAAAGGACTGTGAGAGCCTTCTTCTTCTGGCATGAATATGGAAGCTTGAAGGAAGATTTCTTGGTGGAGGAGGGTGGAGGTCCACTTCAACGTTGGGTGGGAATTTGATATGTGAAAACAAGAAAATGAATGGGACTGGAACACCCATGGCAAATAAAGCAGAAGGGGAAAATGTGGGGTGTGTCTAAAACCAAGTTGATTGAAGCCCAGGCTAACAGTGGACCCACAGAGAGAGAGAGAGACAGAGAGAGGGAGAAGGCTAGAAGGAGGATCAGATTTCAGAACAGAACAGAAATGAGAACACATGTGCAGGACCTGGAGAGCCCTTCAGAAGAGTTTGTTTTTTATTTAATAGGCCATGGGGAGTCACCAAAGGTGTTTCTCATAAGAAAGCTGCTTAGCCATAGGGCAGATGGAACTTTTTGTGGGGCTCTTATAATTCTGTTTCTCTGAATATTTTAGTAAACTTACCGGACTGAGCAGCTTATTATCCTTGGTATTATCTACACTTGCTCACTGTAAGATTAGATTTAGCATTAACCTGATGCAATGTGGTATCAGGTTCACGTTCTCGGACATGGCTTTGCATGAAAAATTTCAAGTGTGCCAGTTGTCAATTGATTCCTTGAGAAATAGCATTGTCCCAGATGTCACATTGTTAGATGGATGTAGTGTATTGGATGAACTCCATCTGGCTGATCCAGTCTCCAACAAACTGATGAGATGCTGACAGGATAAGGAGGTAGAGGCTAGAAGTGCTGGCATTACAGTAAGCAGTCAGGGAGATGTTATTCACGAGAGAAGAAAGAGCACGACTAAATTCACCTTTGCTCCCAGTTGGAGAGCAGATTACATTCTTTACAGCAATGTGATGTCTCAAACCACCTGCAGTGGAGGGAAAATAGGCCCGGTGAGTTCTTTAAGGAAGAGCTCAATGGTATCATAAGAAACCAATATATGCCAACATGATGCCATGCAGGGTCAGACTCCTAGAGTGTCCTTCAGGCATTTTTGGTGGCCTATTATGTAATCTGCCCTTCTTGTGCTTTCTATCTATATTTTTTCCACTTGTGTATTGTACGTCCCAGTCTTTGTATATCAAGCTGCTGAATGCCAAAGGTGACAGTCAAAATGTGTTTGAAGAGCATCTTTCAGTTATTATTTTTCATTCAGAGATATGGTGTCACAATAAATCCCAATGCAGAAGTTCAATCTATGAATGGGCTTGGAGAGAGGTCTGTATACTCAAACTTGTTTGCAGATTTTGGTATTTAGATGCATTTGCAAGAGTGCAGTCATGAGAAAAAGAGATTCTGTTACTTTGTTAAAGTCAGACCATTACTTGTCCTGGAATTTCCCTCTTCCTCCCTCCTCCCGCTTCTTTCCTTCCTTCCTTAAACTTGCTAATCAATTTAGTAATTACTTTCTAGCCAACTTCTCAATCTTCTGTATCTCTTCTCTCAAGGAAGTTTTCAATTCTCCTTTTCCCCCACATGGCACAGAGAGGAAAGGTTAGAAACCAATGGAAAAGGGAAAATGGGAAGAAATGAGAATAGTTAAGAGTTAACAGGAAGTTAGTCGTGGGTTAGATTTGGGCACCAAAATAGTTGTTATTACTTCTTTTCTCTCACACTTCTCATCTTACCTTTTATTGGTAACGGTAATTATAGCATTTACAAACCACCAAAAAAGTAAATGGTAATCAGAAGAGATTGTGAAGGCCTAAATACTGCTCCATACAAAATTAACAAAGGATAGAAGGACACCACATACTAGATTTATTATTTAGGGCTTAAAATGGAAAGTTTTCTTATTGACATAAATTTTAAGATTTCAAGTAGGTCGAAGAAATGATATTTGAAACAAATCTGAGGCAACTAATGAGTAGAAGGCAGAAACTGAGTATAATGAAGAAAAATCTGGGAAAATGGGACTCTATATGGGTGTAAACATATCACAATATGTGTTACTCTTTTTTTAAAGATTTTATTTATTTATTAATTTATGAATGACAGAGAGAGAGAGAGAGAGAACAAGCCAGGGAAGGGAGAGGGACAGACTCCATACTCACTGTGGGATTTGATCTCATGAACCTGAGATCATATGACTTTAGCTGAAACTGAGGATTGGATGCTGAAGTGACTGAGCCATATGCCTGTATGTGCAA
>ML103549.1:0-42842 GCA_003697995.1 Taxidea taxus jeffersonii
CAGAAGCACTGGTTAGCTTGTGGTTGTACATGAAGGTGTAGAAACCAGCATTTCCTCCTTCAGCAATTCTCCTAGTTACCACTGCTGGACAACCTGAGTTGTTTCCCTCCTTTTATCTCTTCCTGTCCCTCACTTGTTGACTTTAAAAACAGTCTCTCGCTGAACCATATGTCATCACCCATGGTTTGCCGAAAGTGACCTAAATTCAGGTCCTTGCCGGCCTCTGAGGTCTAAGGAAGTTACTATGCATCAAAGAAGCTATTCTGCAGGAAAGAATTGATAGCCGTCTACTGGTGAAGTTGTATACTTGGATGAGGTTCATTTATTTACTTACCTACTTCTTCACATTCAGAGACTCACAGTCAAATGGGAGTGATTGAAGGAAGATAAATAATTATAGCAGTGGAGGTGGATATATGGAAAAGAAAGTGTTTGTGTTAGTCAGGCTCCCACAACAGAAGTGTTATAGAACAATCCCAAACTTCAGTGGCTTCCAACAACAAGTATTTATTTCTTCCCGTAATCTCCAGGTCATCTGGGGTGGACTTACATACTCTGGGAGGCTCAGGTTCTGGCCTGACCTTACATCTCCTTTGCTGGGACTCAGACTGGAAAGGCAGGAGCTAGCTGGGGCAGGCTCTTCTTGGGGCTGGTGGCAGGAGTATAAGCAGCTAAGCCAACCCACACAAGCCTATGCTTGTATCACATTTGTAGTAAATGAATAATCTGCTTACTCTGGTGGCAGCATGGTTGCATGGCTATTTCAGGGAGGGAGTGAAAAGTTAGGAGCAATAAGTGAATCTACTTTTAATTCTAGCTGAGGTAGTTAAGGAAGGCTTCCTGGAGGTGGTAACTTTCATCTTTGAAGGATGAGTATTTTTCAAGATGAACAAACAGGCACCAACTTATATAAATGAGTGTACATTTTAGTACATTCTTAATATTTATTTGAGTAGTCACTGTGAGCTACATGCAGAGAGCCACAGGAATATAAAACAAAGGTCATCAGAGTACCTGTTTTTAAAGTCTATACTTCATGGGGGAGATCGGAGAGAAATATAACACAAAAGAGAAAAGGGAATGCCATGACCAAGTACACTTTTATTTGGGGGGATAGAACAAAAGCGTGAACTCAGAAAGGAAGCTAGAATATATTTTTAGTTGCTATTTTTGGTAGAGGATGCAAGATACGTGCTGTTTGATTTTCATTATTTCTCTTCATCTTTACAATCTGTGAGGGACATCCTACTGGTAGGCAAGTGGGAATGAGAAAACTGAGCCTCAGAGTGGGGGGGTCACTTGCTAATGTGACCGAGAGGAGACTTCCCAGGGGTTCTATTTTGCCAAAGTGAGGAACTTATTCATAAAAAGTACTCAGTGGTACACGTATTGTTTTATTCTTAAATGAGACTGCCTAAAACTTACTGAATACTTGATTCTTAGTGTCTGTTGTCTATAAAGCACTGTGTTTGTTAAAGGGCCCCCATCTTGGAGTAGGGGACCTCTGAAGCCCCAAACAGCTGTGAAATTCTGCATGGCACCTTCTCATTACTCATGGGTTTGAATGGCCTCAAAGGAAATAGGACTCTTGCCCAAAGTCCTACTTAAAAATCTCACTTTGGTTGGGAGAGGTTGCCTCTTCCATTCCCCCAATTTGTTTACCCATACCAGTAACTGTTCTTCGTCCTCAGAAATGAAGGGAGCAATCTCGGGGAGTTGCTCTAGATCCAGCAAGAGTGAGAGGTGGGACTGGGTGAAGAGTAACAGTTTGCCCTCTTGTGCACACTACCTTTATGTGATACCAGCTCATGACCTGTCGTTACAGAGCCCAGATATGTTCCCGTGCAACATTCCTACTCATGGAGATGTCAGTGCTTGTGAATTTTTATTTCTAGTTTCTTACCCATGATCACTTGACAACTGGAATCATGTCTTCCTGGTCTTACTGACCTTGAGTGTGACTTTTTAGCCTAACATCCCATGATTTTGGAGCGTGAGAACCAGCTCCTTCTTGCAGCCTTTGCTTTCCTCTGTGAGTTGTCAAACATCAACAGGCATTTTGTGTGCTCTCCATCTTGGCGTTCTAGAATTGAGTAGAAGCATGTTTCATGACCTGTTTGCTCAAGAAGCTGACCAAACTGGTTTCTTTGATCTTGGAGACCATCTCACTGGTCATCCTCTTTCCCCAGGCACATTTTAAATCTTGTAATAATGAGCTATGCTTATAGAACTGCCTCGCACTCTCTCACGTTTACTGTCTCCTGATTCCCCAGGTATCATGAGATGCTCAGATGTTGCTGCCTCTCCTCGAGTTGATGACCCGGATGCAAGAAGAATGAACTGAGTCTAATAATAAATTGAGTCTAAGACTGGTCCAGAGTGGGAGTGTGAGTAGGAATGCCACTGTGGGAACAAGTGACCTGGCTGGTAAGGAATGCAATGTCCTTCTGAGAGCCTCCTCTCCACATCGTCCCACAGACCACCACTTCCTCACTGGAAGGGGCACGGAGGACTTTGAAATCAGGCACCTAAAACTTTTGCCTAGCCAACATAAGACTTTCACTGCAGAACTAAACAAGACATTACTTCATTTAATTTTTTTTTTTTTGCATCTTCTAATCATTGAGCAACAGGCATAGTTGTCTTGCTTTCAGAACTGTAAGCCAGATTAGTTGCTCTTCTTTTTGTGTATGATTTTCAAAATGATTGACTTGAGCTTCCTGACGGAGGAGGAGCAAGAAGCCATTATGAAGGTGCTGCAGCGGGATGCTGCCCTGAAGAGAGTTGAAGAGGAGAGAGTCAGGTAAGGGGCCGGGAGGTTGCCTGGCATGGGGGAAGGAGAGACAGTCTGTCAGAAGATGGGACATGTTCTCTTCTCAGCCATAAGTGGAAATTCAGACTTGGAACTTGAACTTGCAGGTTTTAGGTTTTAGGTTACTCCCTGGATGGGACTTCTTTCCTTCTTAGTGTCTCTTAATTAATCCCTTAGGACTCCTGCCTAAATAGTCTTAATAAATGAAACCCCTGTAATTTATTAAATACTGAATTAAAAATGAAGTCTATACAAACACATACATACATCTACATACATATATTTGAATGTGTGTGCATTTACATCTACCTCTTAAAAAACTGAATCATGAGCTAAATTGAAAAATTTTAAAAATTCCTAAGATTTTTAAAAGAAAATAAATCAGGAAGTAGCTCACATTTCTGCGTACTTTGAGAAATGTTTGAATTGATTTCAGGAGCAATTGAAGTTGGCTCTGACTGAGCCACTCTTTCATCTATGTCTCACAAGAAGGAGTGGCAGTTTCGACATGTGCTTGCTGAGAGGAGCCCACATGTTCCATGTCAACGTTGCCTCCACTTTCCACTCACCCACAGGGTTGGTAGAAGGAGCGTGAGAGCAGGATGCCAAAGAAGTGGGCTTGAGCCCAGGCCCTGCCATCTGTTACCTGTGTAACCTCGGGCTTTGAAGACCTTGAAAGGCTTCTGGAATGTGAGTTAGTGTATTAACCGCATAATCCCCATCCCAGGAACTATCTGAAAGGAGTATAAGCCATGTTCCTATTTTCTGGGACACAGGACCATGAGTAATGGATCTATTGGCACCATTTCCCATACTTTGACCCTAATCAAACATGCTGAAATTCACTCCAAGCGCTTCAGAGCATCTGTTTATGGCTACTAATAATAGCTCATAGAGAGAGTGCTTAACAAACTAATGATTCACAAATGATAGCAATGAACAGATTACAAAGGGCATTTTTCTGAGCTCAAACACACTTGTGCAGTTTGGTAGGGGTTCAGGGTGGGATTAATTATGCCTCCTTGATGTATGAGGAAGTTGACTTTGAGACAGGTCAGGTGACTTGCTCAAGTTCATACAACCCATAGGTGTCAGGATTGAGAGTCACATTCTGGTCTTCAGGTCCTCATGCACTAACTCTACTACTTTTTTTACTGAGAAAAAAGTAGCAGACCAGCCATCCTGGCACCTGGCCATGGAGAACGGGGTGGCAACTTGGTGTGAGGTAGGACGCTGAGCTGTGATGGTGACAGGGGCTGGAGAGCCTGAGAATGGGACTCTTTACTTGTCATGCACCTTCCTACAAGCTGCCTGTAGTCCCTCTATGCACTGGATATGGGGGGGGGGGGACAGTTCTCCATTCTCAGCAAGTGGGGTATCTTGAGTATTTTATCCAGGAGGGGCAGAATTTACCCTAATCCTCCCTCAGAGCCTTTTGGTAACACTGATCCTTTACCCAAATACAGTTTATAAAGCCCTTTCATGAACGATGTCCTACGTTTCCTCACAACCACACTGAGATTTGGCGAGGCAGGACAGTTACACCCATTTTAAAAAACAAGGAGTGAGGACAACAAAGAGACAATCTAGCTGATTTTTAAAGCATGGTGGGAACTCCTTTATCCTCTCTGGAGACAAGACAGGGAGACTTGGAAAGAAAGTGGTGGAGCAAAGATGGCCCTGGGCCCCTCTTCCTACATCAGGATGTGGAGACTATGACTACTGGGTTGCTGAATACCCTCGATTCCTCCACTGATCAGTTGTCATGTGTGGTCTGCAATTCTGTGTCTTCTGTCAAGCTGGGTTAGGAAGAGAGCTTTGTCCTCCCCCTCTTTTAAATGCCCTTGGCCCCTGGGACTCCAGGCTGCTGAGTTTCCCTGTAGTTGTGTGTTTGAGTGGAGGTATTTCACAGGCATCTGCATGGCTGATAGAAAAATCCTCCAGAAATGCCAAATTCTGGCTGGAACTGGGCTTTGTAAGGGGTGTAAGCACATAGCCTCTGGTACCAGCTTTCAGCAGCCCCAGTGACAGGCAGGGAGGACCTTAGTTAAAGCAGTGGGTTTGCAGACTCACCTTCTGTTTGCTGTTTCTCAGGGTGCCTCAGCAGCAGCTCCTTCTTCTTCTTCTTTTTTTTTTTTTTTTTAAGATTTTTAATTATTTGAGAGAGAGTGAGAGAGCATGAGAGTGGGGCAGACTCGATCCTGGGACTCCAGGATCATGACCTGAGCTGAAGGCTGTCGCATCCACCTAGGTGCCCCGCAGCTGATGCTTCTGTAAACTGATAGTGAGAAGTCTTGGGGTGGCAAAAAAATCAAGTGTGAGTCAATCCCTGTGTACTACCACCACGCTGGGAAAGTTTTTAGTTAGGCATCAAGCACCTGATGTAGACACAGCCACAGATAGGTTTAGGACTCTGGTCCTGGGGAGTAGTGATGGTACATGGTAGATGGGAAATGGGGTAGCCGATGAGTGTGAAGCCCATAGCGGGTAGACACAAAGAGGTCCAGCCCGTGGCCTGGCCTGCTTCACATAAAGAGAATGGTGCTCTGACCCCCTCTTTGATTTAGGACTGAAGGGACTTGTGGTTAGGGGTCTGAGGCTTTCTGCCCCGAGGCTGGTGGAACTAGATCTCTGGTCTCTGAAAATGCTGTTCCATGGGCTTTTGCTTGTAGCCCCTTTGACAGCCTCCAGCTGGTTGTCTTTGACTCTTGCATCAGCTTTCCCTATAGCCTGACAGCTCTAGAAAGATTTTTTGGTCCCTATCAGTCATTTTACAGACAAGAAGGTGAAGCCCAGAGAGAGGAAGAGACTAGCCGAGGGCCAAACAGATAATCCCTGCCAGAGCCAATAGCTCTCAGTCCAGTGCTATTCCCTCCACCCCATGCTGCTATTACTGCCCTCTGCAGTTTGTGAAGCTGCGAGCTGTCTTTGTTAATCATTTGTTAATTTGTGAAGCACTGTCTAGGAGGTATTATTAGTAGCCGTAATCAGACACTCCAGAGTGCTTGAAGTGAATCTCAGTGGGTTCACAAAGCATCGTGTTCAGTTAGGGTCAAAATCATTGGTATTCTTCCTTCACAAGACTAGGGAAGAAGTCCCCTGCTTAACCTTGGAGTCAAAAGTGACATGAGTTTGAATCCTCTCCTCACCACTAATCAACTGTGGTTCACTGGACAAGTTACTTAACCTCTCTGAGCCTTAACCCAGAGACTGAGAATGACCGTAACACCAAACTCAAAGGATTAGAGTGAGGATTCAGTAAGATAATTCTTAATCTTCTTAGCACATAAGAGGTGATAGATATATTTCAATTCCCTTATTCCCCACTCCACCTCTGCTTCTAAAAAAGGGCAGAATTCTATGCTTGATAATCTGACTCCTTAGGAGGAAGTTACTCCCCAAACTCTCCATTATTTAATGCAGTGAAATTTAATTGAGCATCTACTAAGTACAGGGAACTTCTCTGGACAATGATATGACGAGAATTCTATGGTAATTAAAATATGGTACCCGCCCTCAAGGAAACGGACTTTTATCCATTTAATGGATTATCAGTTGCACATTTAAAATCTCAGCTTTGTTTCCCTAACATGATTTTATAGTTTCCCAATCCTTCTCCCTAGCTGGTATGTGGTTTTAGAAACACAAATAATAATTCTGATATTGGCCAAAGCAAAACATCATTAGAAAGGCAAACCTGCCACTATAAATCAGACTGACCTTTCCAATGCTAACTTTTTATGGACTGTGGAGTATGATTCTCCTGCAGCTCTGGGAGGATCTCACTAATGCGATGGAGCCTGTTGCCCAGTAAGTTGCCTCCCAGTGCTTTTCATCATGGCTCTAGGTGAGATTTCACATTCATGCTGAAATCTGTTTGCCTTTCCCGACATATCCAGGACTTCCAGTTATTCACATGCATGCTCATTTGAGACATTGTGCAGATGACTTCATCTCTGTGTTACCTCTGGTCTGATTTCATGAATGAGAAAGAGGAGTGTCACCCAGGGGAAGTAAATGTTCAGTTCCCAAATCACTCTACCTGTTCGTGATAGAACATGGACTCAACCCAAGGGGAGAGCCACTGTGGTGTCTCAAGAGGCAGCTAGAAGATACCTGTCCCAGGTCACCGCCACCCCGCAGCTGTGTTTCCTGCAGCGTCCCTGCCTGCAGCCCCATGTCCTGGGCGCGGTCATTACTGCGCATGGATATTCAGCTCACTGCCTAACTGCTGGAGACATTCCACAGACCAGCAGTGAGGCAGACGTTGGGATAGATTCCTTCTCTCTTCCTACTGCCTCTTCTTTTTAAGAAACAACATTCTGAATACACATACGTAATTTTAGTCTTTTATGGTTTGAAAATGAGACACTCTAAGGGTGGTGTTTCCTGTACTTGGCGTCATACTGTCAGCAGGATATCCCAGCACCACGCCTCCCACCCCCATGCACACAGAGCCACATTGCCAGGACAGGCATTCTTGCCATAGATAGCATCTCAACCGTGACCACATCTTATGATTCTTAGCTGTTTCCCTAAGACCTAGTTTTTTATTTTTATTTTTCCTAAGTAAAGGCAGTTGGCATTGAAGAACTGCTTTCCAGGACCTCTGGGGTGTTTTCTGTCAAAGCCAAGAGGAAAGGAACCAACATTTGTCAAGGAACCATATTGTATACAGAGCTCCATATACATTTGCCCCTTTCATCCACATAGCAGTAGTAGCTGAACCTGCTTAACACTGAGAAAAGGAGGTAGAAGAGGTTAAGCTCCCTGAATGATTGAAGACTTGGGCCTCACACTGCAAAGCCTGTGCTTTCCACCTGCTGTGCTGCCTCTCAGCAGATGGTGGGGATTTATGATGTGTCCACAACACAAGGGACACATGTGTCTTCCCATCTTCCACTGTGAGGAACATTTGCAGTTTATTTCATTCTCACATGTGTTGGTTTTCAGATTCTCTTTCAAAGGTTAATTCCTTTGTAGAGTGAAGTGTGATGGTCATCTTAGACACCAACATCACGTTTGGCTCACTCAGGATGGAGTAGCAGAAACAGCCTTGACCAGTAGCCTGCATGGCTTTTGATCCTGGCTCTGTGTGACTTTGGGCAAACATCCTAACTTCTTTGGCCCCAGAGTACTTTCAATTCACAAAGTATAACCATCTAGTCTAGAATACACTGAGGGGTTAAAACAAAGAAAAAAAGGCTGGGGAATGGGCCAGTTAGCCTCTCTGGACAGCCTGCTGGTTCTTATCTAGTTGACTAAATGACATCAACCAGGTAGGCCTTTGCCAAATCATGATGAGTAGCTGGAAGCTGGGGTGTGTTGTGTAAATAAAAAGGGGAAAGGAGGATAGGCTGAGAGAAAACTGTTGAGGCCAGCCTGGAGGGTGTCCCTGTTTTTCTGGCTTTCCTCTGGAAGTGCTCACACACTCTCTCTGCAACACAGGAATTGAGACAGGCATTGGGCTGTCTAAAATGTTGAATTTTTTTAAAAAGATTTTATTTATTTATTTGACAGACAGAGATCACAAGTAGGCAGAGAAGCAGGCAGAGAGAGAGGAGGAAGCAGGCTCCCCGCAGAGCAGAGAGCCCGATGTGGGGCTCGATCCCAGGACCCTGGGATCATGACCTGAGCCAAAGGCAGAGGCTTTAAACCACTGAGCCACCCAGGCACCCCATAAAATGTTGAATTTTTTTATGCACAATTCTGAGAATATGGCTGGTATTAGTGGGGATTAATGAACTATGAACTATAAAGGGGATTAATGAACTAATGAACAAATGAACAGATATGGCCTTTAGCATAAGGAGGAGACAAGATGGCTGTCTTTTACAATTGACTAAATCCTTTGTATGTGATGGTGAAATTGTAAGTATTAAATGAGATGATGCATGTTAGGTGACTTGCACAGGGCTAGTACAAAACACATGGTTTGTATGTATTAGCCAAAGGAATGGGGGCGTGTCTTGCCTGGAGGGCCAGCAGGACCCTGTCCTGTCTGGGATGAGTGCTCTTCCTCTACCTTCACTTAAGCCCACCAACCTGTGGGTGTTTAGTGGACCTCTTCTCTAGCCTCAGCTCTCTCCTATGCTCCGTGTGCCTATGTGCATAGGATGGTAAGGGATGAAAACTGGGATTCAAGAAACATCTTTTTCTCACTTCAACTAAATGATATAAGAATTAGAGAATCAAATGCCATTTTTTATTGGTACAATTAGAGTTGATGAAAAATGAGACATCAACCCGGGCTGATGGAGAAGATTGTAAGAGCACCATCTAGATAGTGGGATTTTTTTTTTTTTAAATGTCCCTAACATCTTTATAAAACCTGAGTTTTAATGTCACACATACATATTCATCTATGAAATATTCCAAATGACTAAGATAAAAAAAGAAATTGATTGATTAAAACTAGCAGGGATTATCATGTGAGGAAAGATATAAATGGCACTTAGTGAATTGGAGTAGTTTCTTATTCTTTTGCCACTTCAGTGATAAACCAGAAACCCCCTCCTAATTCCGTACTGTAATGGCCCCCAGCTTTCCAACAGGCTACGTGTTTTGGTGGGCCTGACTCAGCCAGCGTGTGCTCACGGTGCACTGAGAGCTTAACATGATCAGGGCTTCCAGACAGCTGTTTGGGCAGGAGCAGGTCCAGAGTAGCACAGGGGCACCTACAAAATGCCTCTCAGCCAAACACGAAAAATAAGTAAATAAACAGCTTCCTGAAGAGGAATTGAGAGCTGTTATGTTAGGAGGGTTTGTGGCCTCTTTCAACAAGATGATGGCTGATGCCCAGTTTCATGTTCGTTGCAATTCTGCTGAGAGTGAGGCGCCCTGCCTTGTCAGGAGAAGTCACTGCCGTTGTGACGGGTATGGTTCACTTAATCCCAGTGGTGGTAGGATCACTCTTATCTCTTGCCTGACTCAGACTGGGGTGGCCGTGGAACATTTATGTGTTCTTTAATTTACCAACTTGCCAAACAATTGTTGGGTATCAGCTCTGTGCCAGGCTCAGTGCTGGGTGCTGGCCTGACAAAGGTGATTAAGATGTAGTCCTCACCTTCAGGGAGTTTGCAGAGGTGACAGATTAGTGGGTGAGACAGATGTGCAAATAGATCATTGGAATATGGTGTGGTCAGTGCTGGGAGTGCCTGGGGAAGGGCAAATGGCTGCCCTGTGCCTTGGCAGTCAGGGAAGGCTTCCCCCTGGTGGTGGCATATGAGCTAGATCTGAAGGATGAGGAGCAATGTGCTGCCCAGTGAAGCGAGGACAGAGATCCTGAGAGACTTCAGGATTTATTGGCCTCCTACCAAGATGGAGTCACCACTAGGGGCTTTTAGGTAAACACCTATTTAATCAACTCAGAAGTGCTGCCGAGTAGGTCATATTTCCCCCTGTCTTTACAAAGAACTGAAGCTTCGAGGGGTGCAATAACCTGACCAGGTAGCATATAGGAAGGGCTAGAACTGGGATTTAGACCTGTTAGGGAGAGTCTAAAGCTCATAGTCTTTCGGCCAGGCCTTTCTGATTCTAATGTTTAGGGAGGTCAGAAAGAGCAATTTGGAGAACAGTAAGAAGTCTAGAGTACTGGCAAGTAGACTCTGAGGGTAAGTGCTGGAAAATGAACCTGAAAAGGCAGCCTAAAGCCAGGCGGTCAGAGGCCTCATGTGAAATACATTCACTCTATAAGCACTAAATAAAATCCCACTATTTTCCAGAGACACCAAGCAAAGATATATGGAGTACAGGCTATGCTGCTGGGGCTCATTTTCTAATCAGGGAACACGGGAAGGACTTCTCTCTTCTAGAATTGAACTCAAACTTGGTCCTTTGGTTGGAGAAGGCAGAAGCTCCATCAGCAATCCACAGGGGATTGTTTGCCCTATGAAAGCCTTAGGAAATTAGAAACCATTAGAAATGTTTAGTAAGAACCAGGACCTCTCTGGTGATTCAAAATCATGAAGCAATGGCTTTCTTTGTCAGGATTTGGTGATGACAATGGGTGTCCAAGTATTGTGATTGGATGTGTTTGGAATGGAGTCACTTCTACCCAGGTAATTGGGAGAGGAGAGAACGTTCCCGTTCCAGCAGAGAGCTAGACTCTGGGTAAAAAAAAACACTCCTTTGGCATACTTAGGAGAGAGGAAATGTACTTGCTAGAATCCCTCCTGTTTGCCCCACTCCCAGGTATGTCAGTGTGCAGTGCTCACACACGGCCCTGATGCCAACTTGGTGTGGCCATAATACATGTTCTCTGGCTAAGACATACAGATTTACTACTTTAGGAAGGGTGCATATTAGCTTGAACAACAATCATGAAACCTTCTTGGATTTCATAGTACAGTCCCTTCCAAAAGTTCAGTCAGCTTAAGGATTTTATACCCCTTTATTCTATGACTATGTTCTAGAGTTTGTGATTCTCATTTTATTGAGATGGATGGAGAGATGTGGAGTTTAAAAGACTTGTCAAGTAGAGGGCTGGCTGAAAAGATCGCAGAGTAGGAGGACCCTAAACCTGCCTCTTCCCAAGGATACAACTAGATATCACTCATATCTGCATAAATAACCCAGAAAGCAACCTGAAGACTGGCAGAAAAAATTCCACAACTAAACAGTGAAGAGGCCAGATTAAAGAAGGTAGAAAGGGCAAAGACCTGGTCTCAGAGTGAAGTGGACTGGGGCCATCTGCAGTGCAGAGGGAGCTGGTGGCACAGAGAAGGGTGAAAAACAGACTTTCACACTGGAGAACCCACAAACTGGAGGATTAATCCCCATAATATTTGCCTTTGAAAGTGAGAGTAGCTGAATTTGTGAGTTCTTAAAGCCAGTGGGACTTAAAGCCTGGAACTTTAGAAATCAGGGGCTTGGCTCGGGGGAGAGCCTGGAGGGCATTAGGAAGCTGAGGCCCCACCATTAAAGACACAACACACAAACAGCCCAAACATACAGCTAGAACCAGCAGTTTGAAAAATACTGAGGGAAGACAGGAGGGAGTGATTTGCCCATCTCAGAGGGTGGCTTCTGGCTCCAAAAGACAAGAATCATGGGGCAACCCCTCCAGGAACAAAGGAGCTGGCAGGTGCCATTTACCTCCCCTGCTCCCCAGCATAAACAACAGCTACCTGCAGGAACCAGCCTGGCTCTGACACTTTTTACCTAACTTGTTTATACCAAGACACACCATCCTGCGCTTTGCTGGATCCTCCCATTTCAGTCACACTTGCCATGGTTTCAGCACTGTGGGCCCCTCCCCAGGAAGACCAGTGAAAATCTTGCCAACATCACGTCTCCCCACCCAGGCATTATGTGGGACATCAGTTCCCACTGCAGAGGGAGCAGGTCTCATTTTGCAAACAGACAACCACACACTTTGTTAAAATGTGCCCCACTCCTGCTGGGGACCACACACTGCCCATGATAGGCAAAGAGAGCCTCTGCAGACAACTGGACTAAATGAAAAAGAGGTCAAGACTCAATAGCAGAGGATACCAACACACCTAGGAAACATTCCCTTTGCCAGGCCCTGGGGAACAGGACATGCACTGCAGGTCACTACAGGACCTCTTCTTCATAAGGCTATTATTATTAAGAGCAAGAGAAGTAGCTGACATTTCTAACACAGAAACAGACACAAAAAATCAGTCAAAACGAAGCAGAGAGATATCTCTCAAATGAAAGAAGAGGACCAAACCATAGCAAGAGATGAATGTGAAATGGATATAAGTAATATGCCTGATAGAGAATTTAAATTAATTATTATAAAGATATTTACTGGAGAAAAAGATCAGGGGACATAAGTGAAACTCTTAACACAGAGCTAAAGAATCAGAGATCAAGAACACAATAAATGAAGTTAAAAGTACATTTGATGGAATAAATAGCAGGCTAGATGAAGCAGAGAGATAAATTAGTGACCTGGTAGAGTAATGGAAAGTCACCAAGCTGAGCAAAGGAGAGGAGAGAAAATTATGCAAATCAAGAACAGTCTTAGGGACCTCAATGATTCCATGAAGTGTAATAACATTCACATGATAAGGATCTCAGAAGATGAAGAAGAAAGAGAAGGAGGCAGAAAATTTATTTGAAGAAATATCTGAAACTTCCCTAATCTGGTGAAGGAAAGAGATATCCAGATCTGGGAGGCACAGAAATCCCCCGCAAATTTCAACCCAAGGAGGTCCACACCAAGGCACATAGTAATTAAAATGACAAAAAATAGCTATTAAAAACTGTTAAAAACAGAGAAAAGATAACAGTTACATACAAGGGGAAATCCCATAAAGCTGTTAGTGGATTTTTCAGCAGAAACCTTGCAGGCCAGAAGAGAGGCAGGATGTATTCAAAGTGCTGAAAGGGAAAAATCTGCAGCCAAGAATACTCTATCAAGCAAGGCTGCCATTCAGAATAAAAGGAGAGATAAAGAGTTTCTCAGACAAAGAAACTAAAGGGGTTCATGATCATTAAACCAGCCCTGTAAGAAATATTAAAGGGGGCTCTTTGAGTGGAAAGGAAGGACCATAAGTGAGAGTATGATAAGTAAAAAAACACAAAAGTGGTAAAAATATTTCTGTAAAAATTAGACAAAGGATTCATAAAAAGGTGTAAAATATAATACCATATACCCAAAACATGGCAGAGAGAGGAGCAAAGAATGGTCTTAAGCTTAAGTGACCATCAATTTAATATAGATTGCTATATGAAGAAGATTTATACAAACATGTATACATGTAGATGAAGATGTAACAGTAACCACAAATCAAAAACCAGTAATAGATATACAAGGAATAAAGAGAGAGGAATCCAAATATATTGCTAAGGAAAGCCAACAAGCCATGAAAAAGAGCAAAAGATCAGACAAAATCTGTAGAAACAACCACAAAACCCCTAACAAAATGGCAATAGATACATATCTATCAATAATTACTTTGAATATAAATGAACTAACCAATCCAATAAAAAAAACAAAACCACAGGGTGATAGAATGGATAGAAAAATAAGACTCATCTGTATGCTACCTACTGATGACTCGTTTCTGACTGAAAGACATCTGCAGTTTGGAAGTGAGGGGATGGGGAAAACTTTATTGTGCAAATAGATGTCAAAAGAAAGCCAGGGTACCAGTACTTATATCGGATGAAATAGACTTTAAAACAAAGACTGTAATAAGAGGCAAAGAAGAACACTATATCATAATAAAGAGGACAATCCAACAAGAGGATAAAACAATTGTAGGGGAACCTGGCTGCCTTAGTAGAGCATGCAAGTCTGGATCTCAGGGTTGTAAATTTGAGCCCCACATTGCATGTAGAGTTTACTTAAAAAATAAAGTCTCTAAAAAAAAAAAAAAGGTGATATAACAATTGTAAATATTTACGCACCCATTGTGGGACAACCCAAATACATAAGACAGTTGATAAGAAAAATAAAGGAACTAATCAATAGAAACAGTAATAGTAGGGGACTTTAACACCTTACTTACAATGATGGACAGATGATCCAAATGGAAAATCAACAAGGAAGCAGTGGCTTTGGATGACTCACTGGACCAGATGGATTTCACAGATATATTAAGAACATGCCATCCTAAAACAGAATATACATTCTTTTCAAGTGCACATGGAACATTCTCTAGAATAGATCACATATTAGGCCACAGAAAAAGTCTCAACAAATTTTAAAAAATCAAAGTTTTACCACACATCTTTTCTGACCACAATGCCATGAAACTAGAAATCAGCCATAAGAAAAAAAAAATCTGGAAAGAGCACAAATACATGAAGGTTAAATAACATGCTACTAAAAAAAAAAAAAAATAACATACCACTAAAGAATGAATGGGTTAACCAAGAAATCAAAGAAGAAATAAAAAATTACATGGAGACAAATGAGAATGAAAACACAATGGTCTAAAACCTTTGGGATGCAGCAAAAGTGGAACTAAGAAAGAGTTTATAGCAAAACAGGCCTACCTCCAGAAGCAAAAATCTCAAGCAATCTAACCTTATACCAAAAGCGGCTAGAAAAAGAACAAATAAAACACAAACTCACCAAATGGAAGGAAATAATAAAGGCTAGAGCAGAAACAAATGACATAGAAACTAAAAAAAAACCAAAAAACTTCAGAACAGATCAGTGAAACCAGGTTTTAGTTCTTTGAAAAGAGTAAAACAAAATTGATAAACCTCTAGCCAGACTTTAAAAAAAAAAAGACCTGAAGAAACAAAATCACTAATGAAAAAGGAGAAATAACAATCAACAGAAGTACAAACAAATGTAAAAGAATATTATGAAAATTGGGGTGCTTGGGTAGCTTGGTTAATTAAGCATCTGACTCTTGATTTCGGCTCAGGTCATGATCTCAGGTTTGTATGGTTGAGCCAGGAGTTGGGCTCCACCCTGGGCTGGAACCTGCTTAAGATTCTCTCTCTCCCTTTCCCTCCTCCCCCTGCCCTCTGCTCACTCAATCTCTTTCTCTCCCTCAAACAACAACAACAACAAAAAGAGTATTATGAAAACCTATATGACAACAAATTAGATAACTTAGAAGAAATGGATAAATTCCTAGAAACATATAACCAACCAACCCTAAAGCAGGAAGAAATAGAAAATTTGAACATACCAATTACCAGCAATGGAATTGAGTTAGTAATAAAAAATCTCCCAACAAAGAGAACTCCAGGACCAGATGGCTTCACAGGTGAATTCTACCAAACATTCAAAGAAGAGTTAGAGCCTATTCTCAAACTATTCCAAAAAATAGAAGATGAAGGGAAATTTCCAAATGTATTCTTTGAGGCCAGTATCACCCTCATATCAAAGCCAGATAAGAACACTACAAAAAGTGGTGCCCAGGAGGCTCAGTCTGTTAAGCAGCTGCCTTCTGCTCAGGTCATGATCTCAGGGTCCTGGGATTGAGCCCCACATTGGGCTGCCTGCTCAGTGGGGAGTCTGCTTCCCTCCCTGCCTCTGCCCCCTACTTTTTCTCTGTCTCTCAAATAAGTAAAATCTTAAAAAAAAAAAAAAAGAACACCACAAAAAAGAGAACTATAGGCCAATATTTCTCATTAATATAGGTGCAAAAATCCCCAACAAAATAGTAACAAACAGGGGTGCCTGGGTGGCTCAGTGGGTTAAAGTCTCTGCCTTCAGCTCAGGTCATGATCCCAGGGTCCTGGGATTGAGCCCCGCATCGGGCTCTCTGCTCGGCAGGGAGCCTGCTTCCTCCTCTGTCTCTGCCTGCCTCTCTGCCTACTTGTGATCTCTCTCTGTCGAATAAATAAATAAGATATTTTAAAAAAATGGTAACAAACAAAATGCAACAATACATTAAAAAATCATGCACCATAATCAAATGGGATTTATTTCTGGGATGCAAGTATGGTTCACTATTCACAAAACAACCAATGTGATATGTCACACCAATAAAAGAAAAGGATAAAAAACCACATAATTTCAATAGATGCAGAAAAAGCGCTGGACAAAGTATAACATCCATTCATGATAAAAACTTACTGTACTGTAGGTCTAGAGGTCTAGAGGGAACATATCTCAACATAATAAAGATCTTATATGAAAAACCCACAGCCAACATCATACTCAATGGTGAAAACCCGAGAAATTTTCCCATAAGGTCAGGAACAAGACAAGCATGTCCATTATCAGCATTTGTTATTTAACATAATACTGGAAGTCCTAACCACAACAATTAGACAACATAAAGGCATCCACATTGTTAAGGAGGAAGTAAAACTCTCACTATTTGCGAATGACATGATACTGTGTCTACAAAACTGCTAGAATTGATAAATGAATTCAGTAAAGTCACAGGATACTAAATCAATGTACAGAAATCTGTTGCATTCCTATATACTAATGATGAAGCAGCAGAAAGAGAAACTAAGAAAACAATCCCATTTGCAATTAAACCCAAACCAATAAAATATCTAGGAATAAACTTTAACCAAACAGGTGAAAGACCTGTACTCTGAAAATTATAAAACACTGATGAAAGAAATTCAAGATAATTCAAAGAAATGGAAAGACATGCCGTGCTCATGCGTTGGATGAATAAAGATTGTTAAAATGTCTATACTGCTCAAAGCAATCTACATATTTAATATAATCCCTATAAAAATACAAGAGCACTTTTCACAGAACTAGAACGAAGAATCCTAAAATTTGTATGGAACCACAAACAACCACAACTAGTGAAAGCTTGGGAAACTTGGGAAAAAACAAAAACAAAACAGAACTGGAGGTATCACAAATTCCAGATTTCAAGTTATATTACAAAGCAGTAATAATTTAAACAGTATGATACTGTCATAAAAGTAGACATGTAGATCAGTGGAATAGAACAGAAATCTAAAAACAAACCCGCAGTTGTTTGGTCAATTAATCTTCAACAAAGGAGGAATGAATATCCAATGGGAAAAAGACTTCAGCAAATTGTGTTGTGAAAACTAGACAACCACATGCAAAGTAATGAAACTGGACCACTTCTTACACCATACACAAAAATAAACTCAAAATGGATTAAAAGGTCTAAATGTGAGATGTGGAATCATAAAAATCCTTGAAGAGAGCACAGGTGGTAATATCTCTGATACTGGCCATAGCAGCATTTTTCTAGGTATGTCTCTGGAGGCAAAAGAAATAAAAGCAAAAATAAACTGTTGGGACTACATTACAAGAGAAAGAAAACAGTTTCTGCACAGTGAAGGAAACAATGAAACTAAAAGTCAACCAATGAAATGAGAGAAGATATTTGCAAATGACATAAAGGGTTAGTATCCAAATACATAAAGAACTGATACAACTCAACACCTCAAAAAACAAAAAAATGGGCAGAAGACATGATTTAAATTTAAAAATGGGCAGAAGACATACAGAAGGGCATCAGACACATGAAAAAATGCTCAACATCATTCATCATCAGGGAAATGCAAATCAAAACTACAATGAGATATCACCTCACACCTGTCAGAATGGTGAAAATTGAAGCACAAGAAACATCAAGTATTGGTGAGGATGTGGAGAAAAAGGAATCCTCTTGCACTGTTGGTGGGAATGCAATTGGTACAGCCACTGTGGAAAACAGTATGGAAGTTCCTCAAAAAATGAAAAATAGAACTCCCCTACAACCCAGTAATTGCTTTACTAAGTATTTACCCAAAAAGTACAAAACACTCAGTCAAAAGGATACATGCATCCCTATGTTTGTTACAGTATTATTTACAATAGCCAAGCTCTGGAAGGAACCCAGGTATCCATTGGTAGATGAATGGATACAGAAGAAGTGGTAAATATATACAATGGAATATTATTCAGCCATAAAAAAGAATGAAATCTTGTCATTTGCAACAACATGAATAGAGCTAGAGAATATAATACTGAACAGATTAAGTCAGAGAAATAATTGTCATATGATCTCACCCACAGGTGGAATTTCTATACAAAAGAAATGAGCAAAGAAAAAAAAAAGAGGAGAAAAAAAAGAGAGAAACCAAGACACAGACTCTTAACTACAGAGAACAAATTGGTGGTTACCAGAGGGGATGTGGGAGGGATGGGGAAATTAGGGGATGTAGATTAAAGAGTACACTTATCATGGTGGTGAAAAAAACAACAAAAGTAATGACAACACTTGTCAAGTAGAACACTGTTTTGTTTTGCTTTTTTTTAAGCAACTGTAAATTAGGGAGACATAAGGCTGTATTTGTTTGTCCTACAGGTGTTAGCTTTTCAGTGAACATGAATGATTTTGGAACCCTTGAAAGCAGTAATTGCACAATCGGAATTTGCCTGTGCCTCTACTCCCCATCCCCCTACTTCCATAAATTTGATCTTGCCTGCCTCCAGCCTACTTTTTCAGTATTCATTTTCCTGGCATTAAGAACGAGGGACATCATTCACTCCTCCTGCCTCCTTATCCCTCCCACTTCCCCCACTACCACCCCACCCTCCAGCCAGAATGTCTCTGATATACTTATTTCACTAAAACAGAAAGGATTGATGAGCTGATAACTCTCCACCAGGTATTCATTGGGTATTAGGTGCCAGGCATTGGCCAAGGGCAGTTTTGCATGCATTAGCCAATTTAATCCTCAAAGCAATCCCACAAAGTAGATCACTACGATGAACCTCTTTTTTAATTTTTTTTTAAATTTTTATTTAAACATATAATGTAACCCCACCACCCTCTCCCAACACCCCTCCCCGCTACCCCCCTCACTTTGTTTTATGACATTAAGAGTCTCTTTTGGTTTGTCTCCCTCCCAATCCCATCTTGTTTCATTTATTTTCCTACCCCCTTAACCCCCACCCCCATTGCATCTCCACTTCCTCATATCAGGGAGATCAAAACCACAATGAGATACCACCTCACACCAGTCAGAATGGCTAAAATTAACAGGTCAGGAAATGACAGATGCTGGCGAGGATCCAGAGAAAGGGGAACCCTCCTATACTGTTGGTGGGAATGCAAGCTGGTGCAACCACTCTGGAAAACAGCATGGAGGTTCCTCAAAAAAATTGAAAATAGAGCTACCTTATGACCCAGCAATTGCACTACTGGGTATTTACCCTAAAGATACAAACGTAGTGATCCGAAGGGGCACATGTACCCGAATGATGAACCTCTTTTTATAGATACAGGGACGAAGGCTTAGAAACACGTAATATACCATCTTTCTATGGGGTATTTGCATTTAAGCAGTAGACACAGAAGACTGCAGCCAAAAAGTGAACTGGAAAATTCCAAGCATCATGTGGAGGTCATGGGTGAATTCTTTGATTTTTAAAAAGTGTTAGCCTTCCATCAAAGAGGAATATATATATTTCTTGGTCTTCTAGGAGATGTGTGATGTCTTCTAAAATATTGAGAGCTTTATTTGTATGTTTACAGATTTCTTAATGCACTGTCCTAGTGAACTCATTTATTTACTGTGGACTCTCAGCAAAGTAAAGCTCTTTTCCTTTTGTAGACATTTGCCTGAAAAAATTAAGGATGACCAAGAGTTGAAGAACATGAGTGGCCAATGGTTTTATGAAGCCAAGGCAAAAAGGCACAGAGACAGAATTCATGGTGCAGATATCATCAGAGCATCCATGAGAAAGAAGAAGCCCCAGGTAGCAGGTGAGTTGATTTGGCTAGGACATTTTGAGCCAGCATTTGTTTGGGAAGGCATTGTCAGGAGTTGGGAAGGGTGTTAGAATCATTACTGAAATCTGCTGAGGGAAGTCATTTAGGGGTGTGCTTTGCATATGATTAATCCTTCAGTTCAATATCTTCTTGCCCTGGATTCAGATGGATCAAGGCAGGGCCAAGGAACTCAGGGTAATATAGAAAAACATTGGAAGTCCTTTGGATACTGTGTTGAGTTGCAGTGGTATAGACAGATGGGTTTATAAGGCATTCCTTTGCTTCTAACTCTGAAGATTTAGAACCATTTCCTCTGAGTAGAATGACAGGAAGCGATTAGCTTCCCTTTCAACAACTTTGACATCTGGTACATCTTTAATCAGCCAAGTGTATCATTTAAGGGACTGTAAAGACAGTATTTTGAGGGCTTCTTTAGAATTCTGTTGGGTTTATTAATAGGTATGGTATGCCCTCTCTTTCACTCTGAGCTAGGCAGTCTAAACTTCTACCCCTGAGAAGAGCCCCTGTTTATATCTAGCCTGTACCCAATGAGGAAAATAGCTGTCACTTCTTGAATGTTTGATACATGATAGGAATTTGCTCTCTATTATTTGTAACTATAGCAGTGATCTTAAAAAGTAGGTAGCATTGCTTGCATCCTTGATTTTCAACACCATCCAGGTCTTCAGAAATCTCGGGAGGTAAAGGTTGGTATTGTGGATTCTATTATGTGATAGAAGAAAGTAGAGTTCTGTGTAAAGAGACCTGTGGGAAATACCACCCTGGAATGTGAGTATTTGGGAATCGGGAGCCCTCGTATTGCTTCATCTTAACATCAATGTAAAAGCATTCCTGGCACTTACTAGCACTGGGATCAAAAGCAAGTTTCCTGAACTTTTTGAGCCTCAGTTTCCAAATCTGTATACTTGGAAAATAGCAACTTCCTCACAAGGTAGTGCAGGCACAAGACAATGCTGTGCCTGGCACTTAGCATAATTACTTAATGCCGATTATTTGAAAGGTGCTGGTAAAGAGCTCTGGATGTTCAGAGGCAAAAAGAAGTCACTTCCTGAAGAGGGAGCATGGAGGTTTTATGGGGAGGGCCTTGGCATCTGAGCTGGGTATTGAGTATGTAGAATTAGAGACTGGGTGAAGGAAGAGACAGTGGAGAAGAACATTCCAGGCCAGAAACATTTTGTTTCCCTCTGCATTCCAGAGCCCAGCCTCAAGTCAGACACATTGTTGACATGCAGTAAATGCTTGGTAATAATGGTATCTCTGTCCCAAAGAGGGCTAGCTGCCCTGAGCATCCCCTGGCCATACATGTTTAAAATGTTCCCAATTTAGGTAAAATTCACCTAGAGGTGGTCACTATTTTGCTGGAGTGGTCTCTGGAGTTACCTGCACATTTAAAGGTCCACTCTTAGTCTCAGGAGATTCTGCTTGGGGGGAAGCCCAAATCAGGTATAATTTTGCAGTTATAATTCTGACTCTGGTGACTCAGACTCATGAGTGATTGCCTTGGCACTGCAGGAAGACCTGAAGTTCAGGTTTGAGCTTCATTGATAAGAGCTTTAAGAGTGTTATAGGTCATGGAGGTGAGAGATGACCTTCCTGTCTTCACTGTTTCTTCTTTCAGCCGAGCAGAGTAAGGAGAGAGCAAATGAGGCAAAGGAAAGCTGGGTAAATAACGTCAACAAAGATGCTTTCCTCCCTTCAGAGCTAACTGGTGCTGTGGGAGAGCCAGAAGATGTAGCCCCAGCAAGCCCAAGGTAAGACAGAGCTCACAAGGACAGTCACTGCATGTGGGATTCATGGCTCAGTGTGCTATGAGCACAAACACCAGACTATTCTCACAGGTACTGTGAAGTACATATGAGAGAATCTGGGCCTTAACATGGATAAAGCTGAGTACTACTCTTTTCTAGCTTCCAGAATTTCTAATAAATTGGAATGTTAAGTAAAACTAAAATGTTGAGGGAAGATTTCTTCCAGCACCAACAATAGCTGGTTTTTCTTTGTATTAATGATTTTACCTTAGAGTAGAATGAAGAGGTACTTCAAAATAAATATAGTCACTTCAGAGAAGAGGTGAATTATGATCAAATTGTCATAAGATGGTGTGATGGCAAAAGCTCAAACACGGGAACCAGACATGAACTCAAATCCTAAATATGCCATTTATTGGGACGCCTGGGTGGCTCAGTTGGTTAAGCGGCTGCCTTCGGCTCAGGTCATGATCCCAGCATGTGGGATTGAGTCCCACATCGGGCTCCTTGCTTGGCAGGGAGCCTGCTTCTCCCTCTGCCTCTGCCTGCCACTCTGTCTGCCTGTGCTCGTTTGCTCTCTCTCCCTCTCTCTCTGACAAATAAATAAATAAAATCTTAAAAAAATATATGCCATTTATTAGCCATTTAATGATGGGAGAGTCATTTAACCTCTCTAAGTCTCTTTTCTTAACTATGAATAGGAATGATAGTATAAACCAGGAAAGGCTGTAGTGAGAATTAGTGGTAACATATGTAGAATACCTGGCACATAGTAGGTGCTTAGTAAATGGCTCTTCAGGATGCAGGTTGTCCTCAATATTTCAGTCTGATCGTGTTGGTGTTTTCCACACCTGTTACCATCTGTCCAGCCAAAGTGTACATTTGAACCTGATCGTGGAGCTACATTGCTACAGATGTTTTGATGATTTGCTCTTAGGTATGTAGACATCTTCCCATTAGTGTTCATTCCTTGGGACTGTGGTTGTTACCCTTTGGTGGGAAGGCAGGTGCATTTTCTCTGTAGCTCCTTAGTGGAGATGATTCAATTCAGAGTCTCCAGCAGGGCTGAAGCCAACAATTTTCCTGATGGTACAGTCACTGAGTCAAGTGCCAAGTCTGAGGCACCTGGGGAACAGAGGTGTTCCCAACATAGTTTACAGGTGAGGGAGAGGGTCTGTAATACAGGCATCAATAGACATTTCAGAGCCGAATATGACTAAAGTTACATCACATAGACAATGGAATACTGATTCTATTAAGGTACCCATTGTCTATTTCCCTGTTGGAGAGGACTCACTTTGTTTTCCATGGGTGGTAGACTGGACTGTTTCTGCTCTGGGATGATTTGTAATGTTCTGTTATGTCTGTAGAGGTCATGTTGGCTAGAAATTAAACAGTAAGTAGCCACTAGTTAATTTTGTGACCTTATACTAGAAGTGACTTAACGTCTTCGGCCTTTGGTTCCTCAACTGTAAAATGGGATGATAATGATTTGCCAGTAGGATTATTGAGAATTTAATTAGCTAGTGAATGTAGAATTCTTAACATGGTCCACAGCACATAGCAGGCTTTCAGTGAATGGAAGTAGGGGCTCTCACAGAGAGTGAGAGCCTACCCCTGCCACCTCCTTTTAGTGACTCCCCATTCACTAGCAGTCCCCTAGTGGGATAAAGGATATCCTTCCCTAGGGAAAGATGAGACCTGAAGTATTAAAAACTCCAGGAGTGAGAATGAGAACATAGTCGTTTAGAATCACCGTCAAGGAGCTGACAGAAGCTCCTAAGAGCCAGTTTGATAGGGGACAAGGATATCAGAACACTGACTGACTAGGGGAGGTGGGTACAAGTCCCACAGAAGGAGGAAGGAGATTTGGGGATATCAGAAGACCAACTTAGCTCACTGAACTGTTTTGTGTGGGTCAGACTTCCTGTCCTTCTCCCAATAACTCATTTCTACTCAAAAGCCCTGGGGGACAGAAGCACCACTGCCCTCCTAGTCCAGCTCATTTTCTTCATGACCTCAAGCAGTCTGGTGGGCATATCTCCCCTCTTCCTCAGTTTGAAGCTACTAATACAGCTTCCGCAATTCATGTCTCCAGTATTTCCTGCATTCCTTGTGTGACCTCAGACGAGTCTTTCTGGTCTCATCTATAAATCAGAGCAGAGCTGCCTCACCAGGATATTATGAGATTAAATGAAATGAGATGTGGGAACCACTTAGCATTTCACAGGAAGAAAGAAAATTGGCAATTTCCAGTGGCTCTATAATTATGTTATCGTAACATAGAAGAGGTATGGTCGAGAAGGCAAGAATAAAAATGTCAGAAGCATCTAGTTTGCTTCACTCTTTACGTGACCTGGGTGGTGATCATCCTGAACTGTGGAAGGAGCTGATGTATACTTCCTCCTTTCCATGTCAGAAACTACTACTTGACTCAGTATAAGGTCCTTGTGGTGTTTCTCACTTACACTTTAACCTTTGGGAACTGGGTGTGTTAAGTGTATTCTGGGGCTTGTGCTTTTAGAGGAATTGAACTTCAATAGAATGACTCAGTACCTGTCAATATTTTCTTAGCCAGGAGTCAGGTGTCCGGGAGTATTGTGAGGCAACAGTGACTAGAAATTGCAGTTTCTGAAGGAGTTGTTCTTTCTTTTTTTTTTTTAATTTAAATTCAATTAGCCAATATGTAGTACAGCATTAGTTTCAGATGTAGTGTTCAATAATTCTTCAGTTTCATGTAACACCCAGTGCTCATTATATCACGTGCCCTCCTTAATGCCCATCATCTAGTTACCCCACCCCCCTGACCTCCCCTCCAGCAACGCCCAGTTTCCCATTGTTAAGAGTCTCTCATGGTTTTTCTCCCTCTCTGATGACTTCCCATTCAGTTTTCCTCCCCTCCTTTATGATCCTCTGCACTGGAACTAAAAGGTAGTATGCTGAGTGAAATAAGTCAGTTGGAAAAAGGCAATTATCATATGGTTTCACTCATATGTGGAGTATATGAAGGAGTTTTTCTAATATGCTCTGTGGTAAGATTCCTTCTTTCTATGAGCACAGTTCTGTGTGGTCCTGCCTGGGAAGAACTGAATTGATGTGGGTGCCCAGCATGAACTCAACTACCATCCCATACCTGTGTTTTTCACAACTCATCTTTGTTTGCTCCTGTTACACAAGGAAGCAGAGAGAGGTTTGATGAACAAAGGATCAAAGTGAGGTTTTCTTTAGATTGACAAAGAGAAAACTCCAAATGCTTACAGTTCCAGTGCTGGTTGCTGAATTTTAAGGGCAGTGTTGGTGCCAACTGTGGTAAAAGACTAGTGTATTCATTTCCTAAAAAAATGTTTATTTCTAGTCATCACAGATTAGTACCTTTTATAAAATATAACAGAAACAAAATACAGAAAGCAACAAAGGCATGTAAAATATAAACCCTTGATCATGTGCTGGGATGTCTCATCAAATTGCTATAAATGATTCTAAATGCATACTCTCAATTTCTGTATTTAGCTCATTGTGAACCAGTAACAATTCTCAGACTGGCACTGGTCCATGAACCACACCTTATAGCACATGTCCTTTCCATAATAGTCCAAAGGGCATGGCTGAGCCAAGGTGGGGAGTACACCATAAAGATGTGAAAAGCTCTTCCCATGGGGTCAGGACCCTCTCCGTAAAGAAGGTATAACATGTCTTGACTATGGAGGGAGACCTGCTGTGGAATAAGAAGACCTTCTTTTGCTACTTGAGATCACGTGTTCTATGAAACAAGGCTGGGTGCCCTGGGCAGCGCTGAAAGTCTAGTAGCATCTCTACTGACAAGGGCCTTGGATGTCCCTCCTGTTGGTGCTTCTTTGGTCTGAAGGAACCTGGAAATGGATTGGTCTTATAGTTTCTGTCTCTCTCTCTCTCTAACCTCTTCCTTGAAGATAGTCTCTATGAAGACTGGTCCCTGGGGTAGTATATATTGTCTTAGCTCTGTGGCCTCACATGGGGCCAGTACTTAAAAAAAAAAAAAAAAAAGATAGTTTCTCAGGTGTGTTCCAAACTTCCCAATTCTTTCTTCTTTCTGATTCCTCTTCCCACACCCTTCCCCCTCCCACATCCCTCAGTTGCCTGGTAGCCTCTCCTTTCTCCTTTAAAGGGATGCATTCCACTTAAAGGAATACTTGACATTATAATAACTTAAGCCTGTGTGGATGGAAATGTTGAGCTTCTTGTCTTTCCTTAGTGGTCACCCTACGATAACATGTGTCTGACCATGTTTGTGGCATCCTAACACACAGCCCAAGTCATTTTTATCATGTGGTGTGTAATGCAGATGAGGGCATTTCATTGCAAGGAAGCAGAGGCCTGTGATGTGCCTGTCTCCCACACTGTGTGGATTTTCTGCTGGGAGGACTTCCAGTTCCTTAGGGTTTCTGAAGATTAAAGAATTACCTTTTGAATACAGAAAGGTCAGAGGCTTCAACCAAGGGAAGCAAGGTGTTAGGTGCTGAGAAGACTATGTTAGGGGCAGTGGGCATCTGAGTCAGGGAAGCTTCTAGAGATAGTTACATGTAGGGCAGCTCTTGAAAGATGAGAAGGATTATGGCAAGTAGGCATGGGGAAAGAACAATACAGGCAGACAGGATGACGTGGGGGTCTGACATGTCAGAAATGTGGAAAGGGTCTAGTCTGGGGGTATGCTGTGAGAGTGGTGGGCAGTCAGGCTGGAAGGAGAGGCTGGGCCCAGATTGTCAAGAGCCCTGTGTTGGCCAAAAGGCTGGACTTTTTCCTTAAGTCACAAGAAGCCATTAAATGACTTTTTGATCAAGTTTACTTTTTGGAGTGATCATTCTGGTAACTCTGTGGAAGATAGGGTTAGGAAGTTCAATTAGAACATTGTAAGAGAAGGGGCGCCTGGGTGGCTCAGTGGGTTAAGCCTCTGCTTTTGGCTCGGGTCATGATCTCAGAGTCCTGGGATTGAGCCCCACATCGGGCTCTCTGCTCAGCAGGGAGCCTGCTTCCACCTGTCTCTCTGCCTGCCTCTCTGCCTGCTTATGATCTCTGTCTGTCAAATAAATAAATAAAATCTTTTTAAAAAAGCTATTATAACAGAAGCTTAGGTGAGAGATGGTAAGAACCTAATGAAGGGAATGGAGAAAAGAGGAAAGTGGAGCTTTAGAGATGAAATTAGAAGAAATTTGAAGGGTTGGTAGGACACAGATAACTGAAAATCTATAAAGGATATGTAGGTCATTTGATGAGAAGTTCTCAACTTGGACCTGTAGATCAGAACTGCTCAAGGAACTTCTAAAAATCCAGATTCCCAAGGCTGACCGTCCCTGCATTTCTTTCTCAGGGATGAGGACATAGGTACTATTTACCACCATGTCCCAAGCATCTAACACAGGTAGGTACTTAGGAAGAAGTAACTGTAGAATGAATGAATGAATGAATGCCAGCACCCTCTCTTATTGTCCTTTAGCACACTTCTCACTGCCCGACATCGTGTTATATGTTTATTGTGTGTATGTATTGTCCCTTCCTCCCCCAGATCCATGAGGGAAAGGACCTTTTGTTTATTGCTAATTGTTTCACTGCACTATTCCTAGCACCTATAACAGTGCCCAACAAGTGTCTTGTGGAATGAATGATTGAATGAATGAAGAATAGTGAGAGTCCAACCAACTGAATGAAAATAGTTGATGAGATAATTATGAAATAAAGAATAATAGTGAGTGAGGGCTAACAAACAAATGAAAGAATAAATGAATGATTGGATGAAGTGCTTTGCAGCTCAGGAAGTGAGTAGAAAGAGAAGGGAAAAAGTTAAACTCCAAGAACAGGACTGACTGCCTCCATTCTTCATTGCTGTGCGTTACTGAGAATCTCTCAGTTCAGTGGGCTCTGATGATTATACCGCGATGATATACCGTGAGCTCTGGTGATTATAAAAGATGGAAGAGAATGGGAGGGGTATTCTCACATTCGGATGACTATAAGAAAGGGTAGGGCATTCAGGATAGAGAACTGGAAGGCACAGAGGCAGCAGGGAACTTGACTGCTCCAGAGGCTCATGATGTCCACTAATCAAAAATATTCCTTGAGAATGAATGTCTCCAAAATGAGTTCAGGTAGAACAAGGCAAAGCCTTCCCTGTGGTATTTCTCTCCATGGCATCAGCACTTCCCTGTGATGTGGAGAAAGCAATAGTTTTCTTACAAGGGAAGCTGGGTGTCCTCACCTCACTTTGTTTTTGGTGGAATTAAAACACTGTTTTGTTCTACTTTGTAATGAATAAAAATGCTAGTCTTTAAGCATCACTGCCCATGCTTCAGTAATACTTCTGCCACAGAGCTCCTTCTTCCCTTCTGCTGAATGGGAACCAACCAATTCAAACCATGCCTTTAGTTCTGAAATAGTATTATTTTTTTCTACTAATGTTCTTTTCCCTGGAAGTCTTTTTTTATCTCTCTCTCAATCTCAATCTCTTTCTTTCTCCCTCTCCCTCCCATCTCTATCTTGCAGAAGGGTTAGCTATTTACCTCCATCACCTGAATAACAAGATCAATGTGAGCCTCTTGCCTTGCTCCCCGGGGCAAGGTAGAGATGAACCGATCTATGGACAGCACATTTGATCTTTTGTCCTTGGATACGTTGCATATCCAGGGAATGACCATTTCATTTTTGGGGGGCCTGCCCCACAGAACCACTTCTATGGAGCTCTTTAAAACAATCTTTCTTCATCCTGTAGGATCTTGGATTTACCCAAATCACTTTTGGTGGAAATAGTTGCACTGTGACATCATGTGAGAGCAATGTGTAGCATGCAGTGTGGTGGCCCCAGACAAGTAATGTTTTACTTCAGAAACTACTGACTTGAAAGGCTTGGCCCAGCATATTTTCTTAACTTACTTCCCTCCCTTTATCCTCGAGCCATTTCTTTTGCTTATTCATGTGATGGAGCTTCACTGAGTGTCACTTGGCCAGCATGGTGCCGGGCGCCAGGGCTGTGACACAGCATTTGCTTCCAAGGTTCTCACTGTCCAAGGGAGAGGTCGACAACAACGATCATGACACATGACAAAAATCACTTGCAGAATTTGCTTCTGGTTCAACACTGTTCATATGTAAGCTGCAAAATGCCTCAAAAGAAGGTGTATGATATCGGCTGTTATTTTTAACTTTTTTTTTTTTTTTAAGAGGGAAAGGCCAGTTAAGGTTCAAAAGCTCTTAAACGTTGCTTTTGTGGGGCTCCTGGGTGACTCAGAGGGTTAAGCCTCTGTTTTCGGCTTGGGTCATTGTCCCACGGTCCTGGGATTGAGCCCCGCATCGGGCTCTCTGCTCAGCGGGGAGCCTGCTTCTCCCTCTCTCTCTGCCTGCCTCTCTGCCTACTTGTGATCTCTCTCTCTCTCTCTGTCAAATAAATAAAATCTTAAAAAAAATTGCTTTCATGTGCTTTGGAGCACTTTAGGGCTGGACACAGAAGCAAATGGGGTATCCAGCTGCCTATGTGGTGTGATTGAAAGCCCCACCTCTTTCCCCAGTGTCCCTGCCACAGTATCAAACATGATTATTCTGTAGAGCTAAGTCTTCAGAGACTCGTGTTAAAACGCAGATACTTTGAACCCTAATGCCAATATCACAATTTAATACTTTAATAATTCTCCCAACAAAGTAAGCACATTTTGTCTAAGTGTTCCTTCTGGTATTACAGGTAGTTTTTTTTGAAGGGTGCCTGAGGGAAGAATTACAAGCACAGGGTGTGGAATTTGGCTTGCTCGAGTTTAAAAAGCTCATCTTGTGGAATGTATTGGATATCTTTTATATGCAGGACACAGTCTACTGCCTCCGAGAGGGATTCCAAGAAACAAAGACAGAGTATCTGGCTATAAAGAGACTATACTCTCTTACGAAAAATTATGGATCCTTTATGTGAATATCTGATCACATGATAATGAATAGCACCAGGCAGAGAGCACGTTCCTGATCCAAAGTACCAAGGAAATGTGCTGCAAGACTGGAGATAAGGAGACCCACTTCCAGTTGGGCTGATAGAGGAGGAGCATCACATGAGGGTGAAATTTGGCCTGGGCTTGGAGATAATAGCAAGGATTTGGGCGGAGAGCCCAGCAAATACACAAGGGCAGGGCTGGGGGATAGGCTGAGTGCAGATAGCAACTAGGCAAGGAAGTTTTGGGGATAACGAGTAGACAGACAACTTCCTTTGGCATGAAGGGTCAACAGGAAAGAAGAGGGGGAAAGTACATTGGGTAGATGGCAGAGCATCTCCAGTTCCTTCCTGACAAATTCAGACTTCATTCCACAGGCCTTGGGGATCCAGGGAAAGGTTAGGAGCAGAAGAAGGACATGGTGGTCAAAGTTGTGTTTGAGACCATCCCAGCTTAGTGGCAGAATGCTGAGTAGATTAGAGGAACAGGACTTCAGTATCAGGAGGTCAGATGTGAACCTAATTGAGTCAATAGAAATACAGAAGGTGACAGTAGAGGTGGAAAGGAAGTGATGGATGTGAGAGTCACTGGGAAGGAAGAATCACTGGACCTCAGTCCCCTTGCTAGGAACCATTGCTTTATTAATGTGAGAAGTCAGAGGCAGGATAGCCTAGCCACGACTGTGTGTGTCTTTGGGGTCACGGTCAGGTACCTGCCTCAGATCCCCAGCTTTTCATTAATTCATTTTGTGACATTAGACAGGTTCCTTAGCTTCCCCAAGCCTCAGTTTTCTCATGAGTAAAAGGGGGAGAAGGGTACATGCCTCATAGGGGTGTTGCAGAAAGCAGTTGAAAATTTGGTGGTTGCTATAATAGTGCTTGTCAAACAATAGGCAGGTGTGCAAAACATTGCCGCATTCCTCAAGAGAAGCAAAGCCAGACCTCAAGCTAAGAAATCGCTGTATTTTCACAAACTTCAAGATCTAAGACTCTTATTTTCATTTTTTCGAAGTCAGCAGACAAACCAAGTAGCTAACCCTACGTCCCACCCCCATCTCATTTTCCCCTCTCCCAACCACACGATAACATAGCGAATACTGTGTTTTTCTGTATTTTAGTGACTGGCCCTGTGCTCTGAATGTGTCGTTCCTTCCTCTTTTGCTTTCTGAGCAAATAGAAATAAAGGCATTTAAAAAAAAATCTAAACAATGTGTCTCCTTGTTGTTTGGCAAATAACATGAATTTTAAAAGGAAGAGTCATGGTTACTTATCGGCTGCTGCCTTCCCCGGCGCTGGCTCAGTAGCCTTTATCTTTTCAGTTGTTCACTGGTTGTAGTTTTGCATGAGCTGCTTTACACGGCATCGCAGGGGATTATAAAGATGGTCAAGATGGTACTCCTGAGGGTCTCCTGTTTACTGTGAGAGATAAGATATGTACACACAGAATGAGGTTGCATAGTAGACATGAGGCACGTTGCTGGATGGAGTTTATTAAGAGAGAGACTGGTTTCATGTCTGGTTTTATGATGTGAAATATACATATTCAGAGCTGAGGCCCAGGAGGCCCAGGAACTGGGTTTCCAAGGAGCAGAGAGGGCAAAGCATTGCATCCCTGCTTATCCTTTGTTCTTGCTGAGTGGGAGGAGAAAGGAGGACAGTGGTAGGAGAAGATGGGTGTTCCAGGGACTGCCCCAACCAGCAACACTGGGTTCAGGTCCTCTGATCATGTGCTTTATGTATAAGGAGATGATCTAAAACGTTCTGAGACAGCCTGGCATGTGCTATAAGGTTCCTAATGTTCCTCCATGGTTCCTTAAAATGGCAGTCAAGAGAAATTGCTTTCTACTCCTGGGCTCTTGACTGTTTCTATTGTATGGACCCTGGGCGTTCTCCTAGTGACCAGGTCTTTTTTTTTTTTTTTTTACATTGGCTGCTAGATGACTTGATAGAAATGTGTGCCCACCTGTTGTGAGAATTGCCTCCTATGAGGTGTTTTTCTATTAGCCTTAATTCTGGCTCCATTGTAAATTCCCATTCTTGTTCCCTGCCCTTCCCCTCCCCATCCTTTTCCCCTCTTATTCACACCCATGTGATCAAGATGTATCTTACATACATCTGCCTCAGCTGCTGTAATTCCTTTCTGGAACAATGAGGAGGGTAATGAAAGGAAGAACAGCTCCTTCAGAAGTTCAACCTCTTCCCGGGAGTAAGTCTGTGCAAAAAGAACAATTGAAGTACAGAAGGAAGGAAAGGAAACAAAGCTGCAGGGACATGGAGCTCACGACTGCAGCCACCATATTCTTGAGCGGGGCTCTGTGGCCTGGGGGCAGATTGTCTCCCTCCCCAACCTCCAGTTCCTTTGCTGCATGGTGGAAAGCCAGTGCCTTCCTAGGTATTTTCCAAGGTGTTGACTCTGTGATGTCACTAAGAGAACAGGTGGAGTCTAAGTGGGCACAGTGGTTTCAGACAATAGTGACTTCACCTGTCATGCCTGAGGCAAGGCCACTGGAGCTGGAAGTCTGAGCAGGGGGTTTTCCTCCTTCTCTAGAGCCCCTCTGACTCTCCTTGTCCCTTCTTCCTTGGTAGCCATGGGAATGGTTGTTCAGGAGGGAGCCCTGCGAAATTCACTTTTCTCCATTTACTCTCACCCTGCTCTCATCCTGGGGCTTGGGTAGAGACTGTTCTTCCTTCTTCTGAGCCAGTGGCTGCTGTGCTTGGCCTTATCCCTCTTGTGTGTGGACAAGAACTTGCTGGCCAGCCTGGAGAATGGGGTTGAGAGTCCTCAGCAAGTTGTCGGCACACACCAGCCTCCCTGCACGGCATCCCTTAGATCTGCTGTCAAGTCACTGGTCTCACCCGAATCTTTTCTTCAGTTATTTCCTCCTGAGTTAGAGTAAGCACTGCCATTCTGTGAAATTAAGCCACGAAACTCTTTGGGGCTTTATTTAAGCAATGATGTCTGCTGCTGCAACACCTCCCCCATCTCCCCCGCCTTGAGATGAGTTCCTTCCTGTCATCCACATCTGATTAGATTCTGACTTGGAGATGAGAGTGCATTTCTACAAATTTACACTGTGAACCTCTGTATGCTTGGTACTGTGATAAAAACTGGACAGCTTCTGCTGGATGGTTTTGCTTGTCTCATGCCCATCTTTTCTTTCTGCTCTGCCCCTGCCTTTGCTTCACTGCTTACTTATCTCTAGACCCCAACTCCCTCTCCCTTCCCGGCAGTTCTGTTTTACAGACTTCCTCTGCTGTCCTGCCTTAAGAGCTTTCAGCTTCAGAGGCACAATTTACTCTTTCTCAAAGGCTGAGGGGTTATTCTCTGAATTGTTTCTTTTGCAGTGCTAGCGTGGTCAGTCCAGCCTCAACGGTGATGGATACGTCACAAGAAAACACAAGGAAATCAGCTGTGTCTCCGGCTAAGGTAGACTGAGCTCAGAAAGATCTCATCTTTGGCAAGAATGCTGTTTTTCTCGTTTTAGCAAAGCACCATGAAATAAAGGGGATTTTTTTTTTTTTGCACCAAGTGCAGATGATTTTTACTATTTAATGCAAGGAGACTCTCTTGAGGTGGAAAAGATGATGAATACCATGTTTCTGCATTGCTGAAGACTCTAATTTCTTGCTCTGGAGAATAAAAAGCCTCAAGCTACTGGGGGGTGCTGCTTTTTAAGCATTTGGAACGTGACTTGTTAGTCCCATATCAGTCCAAAATCTTCTTCTTAACTTCCTGAATCTCTGTTAGAGGCCTGCTTGTGGGAGGGGATTGCCAATTTATGAAACTCTAGACAGTAAACATTGATACTTAGTTTTATATTAATAAAAAATTCTATTTACTGATCCCCTTTCTGTCATTTGAATTGATGATCCTAACAGTGATAATGAAACACTTCAAATACTTTGATAAGCGTCTTTTAATTCTTTATAGGAGAGGTCATTTACAATTATATTTAGTTCAGTTTTAATCTAGCACAGCAAGAGTCTCATGTGGTAGAAAGAGCACACATGAGGTGGGGCAGGGGTGGGGGTGTGTGGGGATTCTGCCCTGATTAGTCCCAGGTTTACCCTAACCTTGATGATTCTATATTTTGTCTAACTTCGTAGGACTCTGGATTATGAGTATATTTTACATAGTTTAATTTTTCTCTGGCATCTATGGTAACTCTTAGCCACCCACATTAACCAGGACAGTAATTTTTCAAACAGGCCAGGTAGAGTTTACTGGATAAAACTATCAATACTGGAGATAATAAGCATTTGCTAACACTGAGTTGCTGCTATGACATTTAAAATGAGTTTAATAAGCAATATTTCCCCCCAGCAAAGGAAGAATCCATTTAATAGCTCTAAGTCGCCGGAAGATCACTTATCTCAACAAACCAAAAGTGAGCCGTCAAAAACTGGAAAGGCTGATTTCTTTCAGACTCCAAAAGAAGGTAAATATTATTTTTATGGACTAGATATTTTTATCTTTATTATCTGTGGACTAAGGGAAATTCTCAGAGTTCCTTTAACTAAAATAACTTCCAAGGGAAAGTGTAAAGTCCTGATGGTTTTCTTATTTTACTATGCCCATTGGTTCCCTGCCTGAGGGAAGGAAGCAGAAATTTTAGAAACTAGAAGTTCATGCATTCCAGTCTTGGAACTGACACTTGTTGTTTGACCTCCGGGCCTTGGGTTCCCCCTCAGTGAACGACGGAATTTTTTTACCAGAGGCATTCAGTCATTCATTTCATGGCACATATTGGATATCTCCCACATGCAGACACACTTGGTGTGAAATTAAGACTTTGCCTTGGGGCGCTTGGGTGGCTCAGTGGGTTAAAGCCACTGCCTTCGGCTCGGGTCATGATCCCAGGGTCGTGGGATCGAGCCCCGCATCGGGCTCTCTGCTCTGCGGGTGGCCTGCTTCCTCCTCTCTCTCTCTGCCTCTCTGCCTACTTGTGATCTCTGTCTGTCGGATAAATAAATAAAATCTTAAAAAAAAAAAAAAAGACTTTGCCTCAAGAAAAAAAAGCCACTTGACAACATTGTGATCCTCTAATCTAGTTATCAGCCTGGTCTCTGAGGAGGCATTTGGTCAGGTTTGTGGCTTAATTGGTTTAAGTCTGTGTCTTACGGAATTTTACCATTCTCCTGTTCCATTACGAAGAAATACTAGAAAATTCAGTCTCTTCCAAAGCAACTGTAAAAAGATTCCACAGGCATTAAAGATTGGACAAGGGGTAGAAAATTAACATTAAGTAGTGGAGTTGGAATTTTAGTTATCCTATTTTAATATTAGCGTTTTTCCCTCTCTATTGAATACATATTATGTTATGTAGAATATTTTACAGAAAAAAAGGGCACTGGAACATGCTACCTATTTTTCTTAACTTTCTGAAAAAATTAATTTTTGTTTTTATTTTAAATATTTACTTATTTTGAGAAAGAGAGAGAAAGCAGGAAGGTGGGGGCAGAGGGAAAAGGAGAGAGAGTCTCAAGCAGACTCCATGCAGAGCACAGAGCCCAACTCAGGGCTTGATCTCACTACCCAGAGATCATGACCAGAGCTGAAACCAAGAGTCAGACACTTCTAACCAACAGCACCACCCAAGAGTCCCTGAAAAAATTAATTTTTTGTTTTAGAGATTTCCTTTTTAAAAATATTAAATTTTCTTTTTAGAAAATTAAGTTCCAAAAAAAAAGAAAGAAAGAAAATTAAGTTCCTTAGGGTGCCTGGGTGGCTCAGTCAGTTAAGCATCTGCCTTCAGCTCAGGTCATGATCCGGGGTCCTGGGATCGAGCCCCTCATTGTCCCCTGCTCTGCAGGGAACCTGCTTCTCCTTTCCCCTCTTGCCCTCCCCATGCCCTCTATTTCTCTCTCTCTCTCAAAAAATAAATAAAATCTTTAAAAAAAAAAGAAAGTTAAGTTCCTTTTTCTGGTTTCCATATATATAAATTTTTAAAGTGGCTTCTGTGTTTCTCCTTAGCCTCCTTAAGGAATTGTAAAAATCTTTTCTAGAACTATTTTATTGAATATAAAAATACCAAAAAGTATGTATGTAAAGCACAGTAATCTTAAATGTACATTTCAATGAAGTTCATGCCTGAATTTTTAAATGTTTTTTAGCTAGGTCTGCACTTATGATAATACTTTATTGTCTTTAATATTTTACTACTTTTGCTACATGTAGATTAAGTCTACATTAGGTGTTTTAAATTATATAGCTATTCTCCATTTGACATGTCACCTAATGTGTTTTAATTTACAGGTGAATTATCAGAGTCCAAAGAAGACTCATCTATCCCTGAAACTTCAAGCCAAAATTTAGAGAAAACAAAACAGACATTCCCAGGCCCCGAGAACAGATCTCAGGTTAAAGCTCCTATCCCCAAAGCCAGGAAAATGCTCCCCAAATCACATGAGTTAAAGCTCGATGATAACCAGTCTTTTCCCCGACAAAGGACCGACTCCCTGAGTACAAGGGGGACTCCCAGGGGGATCCTGAAACGCAACTCCAGTTCCAGCAGCACAGACTCGGAAACAGTGCGTTTTCATCAGAACTTGGAACCCAAAACCAAAATGGTGGCCTCTGGCCTCACCATCCATGAGAGAATTTCTGAGAAGGAGCATTCTTTAGAAGATGACTCCTCCTCAAACTCCCTGGAGCCATTAAAGCATGTGAGATTCTCTGCAGTGAAGGATGAACTCCCCGAGAGACCTGGGCTAAGCCATGGCCGGGAAGTAGGAGAATTCAGTGTTTTAGAATCTGACAGGTTGAAGAATGGAACAGAAGGTGATGTGGACGTTGATGAGTTTTGCAATGACCCTCAGCCTTCCCAATACAGGAAGCCTTTGCCTTTACATCAGTCAGCCTCAAGCCTGACAGCATCCAAAAATGAAACACATCAGCCAGTGGCTTCTGGTTCTTTTCCAGTTAATGGGTGCCATTCTCCCTCAGAAGTTTTAACTGCAAGACCAGAGTCCATTGAAAATTCACCCACCTTCAGTGAACACAAAGCTAAACCATCAGAATTATCAAGGCTTCAATCAGAATTGTCCAAAAGCCCTGCTGGTAAGAGAGTTGTCACTACTAGACTATAAAAACCAACCCATGGGCTTAGAATGGCCAGGCCAGCCCTGCAGAAGCCCCATTTGACCTCCTAGACATTCCAGACAGGTGCCACTGGGGAATGATTATACTACCTCTTTTTTAAAAAAAGATTTTATTTACTTGTGAGAGAGAGAGCACACGCTCAAGCAGGGGGTGGCAGATAGAGGGAGAAACAGGCTTCCCAGTGAGCAAGGAGCCTAATGTGGGACTCAGTCCTATGACCCTGGGGATCATGACCTGAGCTGAAGGCAGATACTTAACTGACTGAGCCTCCCACGCATCCCGATTATACTATCTCTTAATGGGTTTGGAAGTTTTCCTCAGTCATCAATAACAAAAGGGCTAACTAAAACCAGGATAGCAGCTTCTGGCCCATTATGCTTTTCCCTAAAAAATGTAACTGTCAATTATTTAACCAAACAAATTACAGTGTTTTGAATTAAATCAAGGTGTATGTATAGAGTAAGAATTAAATATATACTAATACCTTTGTACAGAATATATTATCCACCTAATGCATATTTACCAATTACCACTCAATTAAACTTTGACTTTTTAAAAAGATTTTAAGTAATCTCTACACCCAGTGTGAGTCTGGGATTCACAACCCCAAGATCCAGAGCTGCACACCCCACTGGCAGGCTAGCCAGGCCCCCAGATTTTTTAGTCCCAGAAAAACCTTCATTTTTTTTTTTTTAAATTTGAGAGAGAGACAGAGCATGAGTAGGGGGAGGAGCAGAGGGAAAGGGAGAAGTAGCCTCCTTGATGAGCAGAGAGCTCAATGTTGGGCTTGATCCGAGGACCCTGAGATTATGACCTGAGCCAAAGTCAGATGCTTAACCAACTGAGCCACGCAGGTGCCCCAAACCTTCATTTTCTTAGCCATTTATTCTTAGATGTTAAAAGTACTGAAGGAACTATCCCCTTCAGCTGCTGTGAGCTGAGAGGCAAAGAGAATACTGCTTTTCCCTGCTGCCTAGCTAACTAGCCCTGTCTTGAAGATCTTACACCTCTCAAGGGATGAGACACTTGTTTTCCCATACCCATACGACTATTTCATAAATTCTTATGTTTTAAAAAACAGGAACAATGGAAGAAATCATGCTGTGTATCCTCTCCCATCTTCAATAAGTCTTCTTCCGGCTCTATGATAATTTATTTATAATCAGGAGAATTTACAATGGCAGCAGTCACATGTCTGATGTACTTGTTCTCCCCCTTTCTTACTAGTCAGCATTAAGTGAACCCTGGGTCACTTTGCTTTGCCCTACAGTTTTATACTTGTTCAGATCAATCCTCTTCTTAAAGAGCAAAGAACTTTCAATTATCCTTCCCTGTGCTCCAGACCTTTTAGTCATTTGAACACAAAGGAATATTTTTTTAAATTAAAAATTAGTAGGTGCTTGTTGAATTGAAAAAAAAAACTCTTTATTAAAGGGACTTACTGACGTTTGATGAATGTTTCTTGAAAAGATGAAAAAAATTCTTTAATATTTTCCTTTATTATCATCCACAGAAAAAATTTGGTAAACCTTTCCTGTTTTTCAAACTGCACCTGCTTTCCCACGGACTACAGACTATTTTTATACTTTTATATATATCTTTTTTTAAATCTTAAAAAAAATTTTTTTTATAAACGTATAATGTGTTATTAGCCCCAGGGGTACGGGTCTGTGAATCCGCCAGGTTTACACACTTCACAGCACTCACCATATCACATACCCTCCCCAATTTCGATAACCCGACCACCCTCTCCCTACTATACTTTTATATTAACTACTTATTTGTGCTTTCTGATTTTTATTTTCAAAGATTTATTTATTTTAGGGGCACCTGGGTGGCTCAATGGGTTAAAGCCTCTGCCTTCACCTCAGGTCATGATCTCAGTGTCCTTGGATAGAGCCCCACATCAGGCTCTCTGCTCAGCGGGGAGCCTACTTCCTCCTCTCTCTCTCTGCCTGCCTCTCTGCCTCTTGTGATCTCTGTCAAATAAATAAATAAAATCTTTAAAAAAAATATTTATTTATTTTAGAGAGGGAGAGTGAGCACATGAGCGGGGGAGGGGCAGAGAGAGAGGGAGAGAATCTCAGGCAGACTTCTCACTGAGTGCTGAACCCAAAGTGGGGCTCGATCCCATGACTCTGAGATCATGACCTGAGTGGAAATCAAGAGTGGGAATTTAACCACCTGAGCCATCCAGGCATCCCTGTGCTTTCTGATTTTTAAGTCCCAGCTGACCATGAAATTTGGAAAGAAGGCATCATCAGCTACACATATATTTTTTTTTTTTCTCTTTGAGGGAAAGAAAGAGCAGGGGCAGAGGGAAAAGCAGACCCCCTGCTGAGCTGGGAGCCCAACATGGGGGTTGATCCCAGGACCCCAGGATCACAACCAGATCCCAAGGAGATACTCAACTGACTAAGGCACACAGGCATCCCCAGCTACACCTCTAAGGCCTCCTGGCCTTAGAGCTTATGCACAAAGTTCTGCTTACTTATTAATGCCCTACTTACCACAAAAATATACAAGTAAATAATGAAGCATAAAAAGAAAATCAGGCCCCAAATGTGGTAAATGCAAAGTATGTGAATTATAAGAGTTTTACTTTAGCTCTGACCTTCAGGACAGTCAATATCACATTCATTACTACACTGCAGAATACAGAAGAATTCCTCAGAGAAAACGGAACACTTCCTTGCATCAAATCTTTAAAATAACTCTTCTTATTTTAAAAGTAATACAGTTTTGTTGTAAAACATTAGAAAAGAAGAAATGGATACGGAATAAAACAAATACCATCTGTGATGCCATCATGCAGCACTAACTACAGTATTGCTAACATTTAACTGTAGAGCCTTTCAATAATTTTCAAGCATGAGTATAATCTTAAAATATGTTTATATCGCCAGAAGTTTTTTTACTAGTAGTATATTATAAATATTTTTCATCATTATCTTTTGTCAAACAAATGAACATAGTCTTCTTCAAGATTTCTCAAAAGAACTTCATAATTATTGACATATATTCAATAGTAAAATGTGTAGTTAAGGGAATCAAGATCTGTCATGTGCCCATTACTGTATAACCCTCTGTTTTTTCCATACTTAGCCAGAGTTGATGATTAAAATTAAAGATAGAATTTTATTAACTGAAGTGTCCTCTAGTGCATTGAAATGTAGCTGACTTCCTAAAAATTCAGCTGACATAATTTTCAGGAACATGCATTGCACAGCTTAGCATTTGTAAGGAAGGAGGAATGCTGAAACACCTGGTGTTAATTTAAGGGAAGGGTGCCTGAACTCCCTTATCTAAGTCTCCCATGTGCCCTTTGATTAAGGCTCAGAAAGGATTCTCTGCTTTCTTTTTTATTTTTTTAAATGATTTCTTAAAAATATTTATGTATTTGACAGACAGAGATCACAAGTAGGCAGAGAGAGGGGTGGGAAAGCAGGCTCCCTGTTGAGCAGAGAGCGCAATGCGGGGCTGGATCCCAGGACCCCGAAATCATGATCTGAGCCAAAGGCAGAGGCTTAACCCACTGAGCCACCTAGGCACCCCAGATTCTCTGCTTTCTTTATAGCTTAGAGCTTAAATAACCTTGTTTATCTTCTTAGCCATTGGTCAACCAACATCAGGGAATGGGTGGAGATCACATAATGCATCAGTTTTGTTTCATTTATTTGGCTCACAGAAACTACTTCGAAACTCACAGACTGTAGAGTGGTAATGGGGAATAACAGAGGAGCCCCTTGAGATCATGGTCTCAAACTCCAGTATGCAGAACAATCACTGAGAGAGTTAGTAAAGATTCCCGGCCCCTCTTCAGAGATTCTGGTTTAATCTATCAAGAGGAAGGCCCAGAAATACAAATACCCTCATTGTACCATTCTAATGTTCTGGAGGGAATTCCAGAAGGTTGTTTTCCCAGCTCCTGAAATTCTCCTTGGTCTGTGTTCCTCAACCTTGGTATAAACCCATCTAGTGTTAATGAGTATGCCAGTGGGTGGGCGGAGTTATAAAATCAACATGGTGTATCTTTCTACAGTGTAAAGTTCTATGCATAGATTTGAGAGTAGAAGAAAAGTAATGCTTATTACTTTTGCCCAATGCAAAATGTAACATGGATCACAGGCCCCTGGGTGGCTCAATTGGTTAAGCACCCAACTCTTGGTTTCTGCTGAAGTCATGATCTCAGGCTCATGAGATCCAGGCCCACGTTGGGCTCCATGCTCAGCAGAGAGTCTCTCTCTTTCCCTCTGCTCCTCCTCCCATTATTGCGCACCCGTGTGTGTTCTCTCTCTCAAATAAATAAAATCTTTTTTAAAAAATGCAACATGGATCAGAATACAAAATCCGCATGAAATTTTTTTAAGTAAGCTCTACACCCCATGTGGGGCTTGAACTCTTGACCCTCAGATCAAGAGTTGCATGCTCTACTGACCAAGCCAGCCAGGTGCCCCCATATGAATTTTCAGAATAAATCAGAGATATCGGAAGAATTTCTCAATTGGGTCCACACCTCATACCTCAGAAATCTACATTTACCTTCCTTTACTGTCAGAGTAACTCTGTAAGAATATCTTAATTAGGATGGTTTATATTATAGCCTCTGAAAAATGCTGATAGAAACAACTAATGGTATGGGAAGTATAAATACAAAGTGCCTATTTAAAAGATAATGAGAGTGATTAATAATAATTTTTTTTTTACTTTAATAATAATTCTTTTTTAAAAAAAAACTTTATTTGACAAACAGCAAGAGAGGGAACACAAACAAGGGGAGTGGGAGAGGGAGAAGTAAGTAGGCTTCCTGCTCAACAGGGGCTCTATCCCATGACCAGAGCCCAAGGCAGAGGCTTAATGGCTGAGCCACTCAGGTGCCCCTGAATAATAATTCCTTAAGCATTCTCTTTCCTTATTTAAAAAAGCATTTCTGTGTTGCAGACGGACTGTCTTGTGTTGAGCCTGAGCCATTTCAGGTGCCAGATCACAGTTCTAGAGACCGTCAGCAAGGTAAGCCCCCTCTTCTCAAGGCCCTAAAAGCTAGGATGTCCTCCCACTCTGGTCCATTTGCCACTGAGATAAGGAAGACAACTGATGATTCCATATCTAAAGTTCTAGACTGGTTTAATCGAAGTTCTCCTTCAGAAGACAATAAGTCACCTCTCCAACATCCCCAAAGAATAGAGCTGAAAAAAGAGACAGACTCAGAATTGCCGATTGCTACTGCCTTGGTGAGAGATGACACCATTCTAAAAGAAAATGGCTCAAAGGCTCTATTACCCACCAAAGTTAAACTGATGTCTATGGAATCTGATTCACCATTCCAGGGAAAGGGAAATACATTGCCTTCTAGAACTTGCCAAAATAATAATGTGAATATCAATCCCAAATCCATTATTTTGTCCCAACAAGGCAAGGAAGATCCAGGCATATTGAAACCATGTGAAATCTATGGCCCACATCAAGGGAGTAAAACTGTGGATTCTAGCCATGGTTCAAAAAACAGAGGAGAAAGAAACTGGGCACTTCCCCTAATCAGTAACTACCCCTACAGTGCTCTCAAAGGACCTGAGAGAGAAGACCAGGTTCCATGCAACATTAAGAATGTTGGCAGCTTAAGTGAAGAAGAGGCTAAGCTTCATGTTTATGAAAAAAATAGAAGAAACTCAGAAGTGAATTTTGACTCTTCAACACTGGCCAAAGAACCAAGTTTGAAAGAGAACATGAAGGCAGAGAGAGAGAGCAAAGGAGGAGATCCATACATCCTGAAAACTCCTTTAGAGACAGAGAATATTGAGTCACTACATGGGGCTACCAAAAACAAATCTTGGAAGAAGCCTGAGGTCCAGTTACAAGAAACTGCTGAGGTTCCCAAGAACCAAGTGCAAAGAGAGAAATACAAAAGAGTAAGTGAAAGAATATCTTTCTGGGAAGGCGAGAAAGCTGCTGCTAAGTTAACTCATAAAGAAGCCACATCGTCATGCCGTCAAGGGAAACCTCCTGCTAAAGAATATCAGCCTGTGAAGTCCATGGACAGTTTATCTACAGGCCAGAGTGAATATAATCAAGCCAC